>PVHY01013905.1:0-40007 GCA_004024945.1 Uropsilus gracilis
GTTGGGGGAAGTGGAGGCAGAATGGGACTTTCTCCAGGAAAGGGGTAAGACAGGTGTGGCAAGTGGCTGAGATTCAAGTCACTTCTAGTGCTGCCACTGTCCCCTGTTGTCAGAAATTCTGAGAGCTTGGGTGTGATTGCCAGGGACATAAGTGAGCAGGAGCCAGGAGCCATCCTACCTATTCCTGCCTGGGACCTGGCTTTGGGGTGACAGAAAGGGAGGACTACATATTCGGGTGCAGATTCCAAGGGGAAGGTCCTCTCTGTGGACTACTGTGTGAACCACTCAATGGCAAAGCTTGCTACCACTTGGAAAACACAAAAACTAGTGTGGCAGAAACAGTGGCTGTTGGCACAGGGCAGTGGTGAGTTTTCTGGGCTTGGGGTCCAGGTTGGCCTTCCTTTGGAAGAGGGGAAGTGGTGATGTTCAGGGAGTCCCTGCCAAGTTCCCTCCAACCCTGGGTGACCCCAGAAAGACATGAAGCGCTTGGGAGGCACAGCCCAGAACCCCAAGATACTCTAGCCTCTGCCCTCTCCCCTACCACACTAGTGTACTGAGGGCCCCTCACCCATCAACATCTAAAAAGGGATGGGGGAACTGGGAGGAGAGGCCAAAGGGAGGTGGACATCTTGGGAGCAGTCAAAGGGTTCAGCAATACAAAGGCACAAGCTGGTATCCATCCGCAGCTCTTTGGTGAGTGGCCCCTCCCGACTTCTCAGAGCTGGCTCCCACCGGATAGCGGGTGCCCACAGCAAGCTGTGCCAGACTCATGAGGGTGATGGGCAAGCCAAGGCCACAACGTGTGGAGAAGTGCGCTTGTATCCCCGCCCCTGCGCGTGAGGCCCCGGTGAACCTGGGAGGGGGCGTCGAGCCATTGGCGTCTGCATATCCCTCCGCCCCCCTTCCCGACACCCTCGACGCGAGCGGTTGCAGCCGCAGCGTGCGCAGCCCCTGCCCAGTGCGCGGCGGCGGTGCGGGCGGCAAGCGGCGTGACTAGAGCGGGGCGCTGGCAGACACGGACGAAACGGACCGGGCGCTGAGGAGGCCAAGGCAAGCGGGGGCGTCGCGAGGGAGGCGGGCGGGCCCTTTTAGTGGGCCATCCGATCTCTGCCTCCGGGTTCGGCGGACGGGCCCGGCGTCGGCGCTGTGAAAAATGGTGCCCGCGAGAGTTCGGCCCACGGGCCCCGCGGTACCGTGGTCCCTTGGCCTGGCGGCGGTCTGCGCGATCTTGGCGCAGGGCCTGAGGCTCCTTCGGGTGGACCGGCTGCGAAGCGCGCCAGACGCTGCACAGCCTGCTTTCGGTGCTTGGGCGCTGTTTCCTCGACGGTGCGGGTTCGGGAGCAGAAGGGGCGGCAGCGGCTGTGGCTGTAGGAGAAAAGACAGAGCGAAGCCCGAGCCGGGTGGAGGGCACTAGGAGGCCACTGGAGCGGGCGCAGACCTTGGGTCCATCTGGATTTGGGTTTGTGGGGCAGAATGTTCTGGGTCCCTTTCCACCGATGCCTCCTTGATGCCAGAATCTCTTGTCTAGACTTTAGGGTGGAGCATTCTTGGCAGTCTACTGGGAACTTCTGTAGACAAGTGGATTGAGAAAAAGGAGCAAGGGCATGGATTTCTGGAGGTGTGTAGGGATGCACAGAGGAAATGGAAGCCACTACTTCCTGGAGATCTGAATCACAGTGGGTGGGAAAGTTGGGACCAGTGTAACTCAGATATCTAGAGAAGTCCTAAACTTCTCTCTCCTGACTTCTACACTTCTCTTCCTCACCTCCGTCTTAATTGAAGGTATGAAAATAGGGGTTTTGGAGGTGGGGTTGACAAGAGTCGTAATTACAAATAGCACTTAAACTGTTTTCTAAAGTGTTAGGTACTTGCGCCAGTTTAGTTGTGTAGAGCAGGGGGATGTGAATCCTAGTAGTAAATCCTCATAATTAGAGAAAAGAATGGGAAATGTGTGATGTGGAGAGCAGTTGTTATCCAGACAATTGATATGGGGTCTAAATTTAATATCCATTCCATATTCTACCAACAGGGCCCTAGACATTGAAAAGATAGCATGTGTACTTCTGTCTACTTTTTAAAAACATTTCCAAAGATCAGGTTTATTAAGAAAAACGAGAAAGAAAAAGAGACTCCTGCGTAGTCACCGGCAGGCAGGCAAGCTGCCTGTATATATATCCTTGCTTTTACTTTTTTCATCAAGCACTCAGTTTCCTGTCTGTCATACCTTTTCATCTGTTTGTCCATAGACCTGCTTTCAGACTGGTCATTTCTGCAAGAAAGGAAAGGAAGAGGAGACTGGCTCTGATCTCTGGAGGTTGGTGTGAAGACGGGCAATGTGTGTGTGTGTTGTGGGGGGGTGGCAGCTGCAGAATAAGAACATGCCAGGGATCTTTTATCTAGGTGGGTACAGGGCCTCCTCTACTTCTCCTGGTCCTTTGCCCACTGACTCAGCAACCCCTGTGCATTTTCTCCAGGAGATAGTAGGAATCCTGGGGTAGGTGTTGGTTAGGCTGGCCATGACTGTGCGGAGGCAGTCTGAGAGCAGGGACCGGGAAACTGGACGTGATAGGCATTTTGAACCTATAAATAGTAAGAGGTAATATTAGTATTGGGGATCAGGGTGCCTGCTTTCTACCTTGTAGTTAGATTTCATTTTCTCCTCTGTGTTTGCTTGTTCATAGGACAGCCTATTCTCTGCAGTAGTGCTTAACACCACCAGAACGAAGAAAGGAGGGCAAAATTCCACTACACCAGTGCAGGTTGGTATTATGAGCATGAGTTGACTTTGGGGTGTGGTGATGCAGGCAAACACTGGTTCGAGGGTGATTCTGGTCTAGTGTGGGGGCCACTCAACGTCTGCCATCATCAGCGTACTTTCCCACTGTCCTCACACCTGTTTTGTGGCTGACAAGGCAGTGGGGCACTCTGGGGCTATAAGGTGTGGACAAAATAAGGGTAACAGAGAGACTTCCTGATACTCCCAGGTTTCCACCCAACATTCAAATCCAGTCCCTGTGAGTTCCTCCGTGGAGTGACAGCTGGAAGAGACTCAAAGCCCCATGTCATTCTCTCCCTAGAGCCACTTCCAGTTGCAGCTCAGTTGGTGTTGGAATTGCTGCTGACCTACCCTCTACAGGTGTGCACCCACCCCGGAACCGTCCATCCTCTCTGAGATTGCTTGTGCCTTGTCTGAGCTCTGTAGTGTTGGCTGAATCTGGCCCAGATGTATTCTGAGGGTGAAGTAAACTGTGACACTATTCCAGAGACTGAAGAGGAAGAGCCCATTATTGGGTCATGGTTCTGGGCTGGACTAGAATCCCATGTGGGAGCTGAAGTCACTAACAAGTCTAAAATGGAGAAGGAAGGACTTACTACATCATCTCAGTTTGGGAGCACAGAACAGGTCAGCATGAAGTATGAGACTAGTGCCAGGTGCATTTATATGTCAGAGAAAGAAGAGACCAATGATTCTTGCTTATGGGCAGAAGATCACACTATGTGCCCTGTCAGTGGAGGCATTTGGCAGTCTAGGTCAGAGGAGAAACAGGATATTGTTGATTCCTGTTTCTTGTCCAAATACACAAGACCAGCCACTGTTATAGAGTCTTGCTTTGGGGAAGAGGGTGGTGTAGATGATGGTACTGAAGAAGATAGGTCATTGACCAAAGAGGGACCCCTGATTCCATCCTGGTTCTGGAAAGGGGATGAAGCCATTATAAATTCTACAGATAGAGAAGAATCCAGGCCAGAAGCTGAGGAAGGGGGTGCTATTTCTTCTGGGTTCTGGGCTGGGGAAGAGAACAGGCTTAAGATAGCAGCTGAGGCTAGCAAAGATATCAGGCAAGCAGCTGATGAGGAAACTCTTGTTGGGTCCTGGTTTGGAGCTAAAACTCAGACCAATAATAGGTCTGGCAATGGAACCAACTGTGAGTACAACACAGTATCTGAAAAGGATGAAACCATAGTGGGATCCTGGTTCTGGGCAGGAGATGAGGCACATTTTGAACCAAATCCTAGCCCCGTGTTCCGGGCAGTTTGCAAGTCCAGTTCATTTGAGCCTGATCCTTCACGCAGGCCCAAGAGTTGGGAGGAGGTCACTATTCAGTTTAAGCCTGGCCCATGGGGTAGAGTTGGCTTCCCCTGCCCAAGCCCCTTTAGATTTCCAAAAGAAGCATCATCTCTATTGTCTGAAATGTTTTGGGGAAAACCCACAAATGTGGATCCCACACCAGAAGGGGAGGAGCAGGAATCTTTGCCTCCACCTGAGCAGCCTGACCCTGAGTTCCCCTTTCAGTATAGTCCATCCTACCGGTCAGTCACAGAAATTCGAGAGCATCTTAAGGCCAGGGAGAGTGCAGAGCCTGCAAATTGGTCCTGCAGCTGCATACAATGTGAGCTTAAAATTGACTCTTCGGATTTTGAAGAGCTCCTTGTTTTAATGGACAAAGTTCGTGATCCTTTTATACATGAAATATCTAAAATCGCAATGGGTATGAGAACTGCTTCTCAGTTTACCCGAGATTTTATTCGGAATGCAGGTATTGTCTCGCTTATCGAAACCTTGCTCAATTATCCTCCCTCCAGAGAGAGGACAAGCTTTTTGGAAAATGTGATTCTCATGACTCCCCCTTATCCCAATCTAAACATGATTCAGACATACGTATGTCAAATGTGTGAAGAAACTTTTATGGATACCTTGGATTCCCCTGAGCAGCTGTCACGAATAAAGGTGGTTCGACTCCTCACTACAGCTACTGACTATCACACGTTGATTGTCAAGTACATGTCTGGGTTTCTCTACTTATTAACCAGGGGCAATACCAAAACAAGGTTTCATGTTTTGAAAGTGCTATTGAATTTGTCTGAAAATCCTGCCATGATGAAAGAACTACTCAGTCCTGAAGTAGTATCAGAATTCATGAGCCTTTTTAGTGGGAAAGAGACAAAGGACAATATTCAAGTTGTCCTAGAAATGTTTGAGAATATAGGTAACAATGTCAAAAAAGAAGCACTGTTGTTTACTGATGATGATTCCAGTCTTGAGCAGCTTATTTCTGCTTTCCATGAAGTTGAGAAATTTAGTAAAGAACTACAAAGCAAAATAGGTATTCAGGAAGACCCTGAGGCTGACCAGGAAACTTAGCATGTTTCTGATTCTTCCTGAGTTGTGATATTTGAATAATACTTTGATTTTCACAATTGATTCTATATGCCACATCTTTAATTCTGATACTAACCTTGACCAACTTGGTATATGTGAGCTGAATTATTCTTCTGATGCCAAATGATAATTGAAGCTGAAAACACATCTGTTAATATTTATCTCTTGTTCAGATTGTGATATTTAGTACTTAAGCTTATAGTGAACTGAGTCATCTTATACACTACTTTTCCAATTGCTCTTCTACTGTATTGATATATCTTTGAGTGTTATTTGTGTTTCTAATAAAGTTCTGTGTTAAAGTTGCAGAAGTTTCCCTTCTTGAACTTAAAAATGTAGGTACAAAGATAATACATACACCTACTGCAAACTGATACTGTATAAACATTATACTCTTTCACAAAGTTTGTTTTCATAGCTTTAACTGCAATAGACACCACGGACTGCTACTTAGGGCATGTTTGAGAGAAAACCCAATTAGTTGGACCCTGAAATGTAGGAAACAGTGGGTGGTACATTGTGACACTGAGAAGACTGTTTCTATAGGAGGGCAGCATCTATTCTGTCTGAAGTGGTTGTGCGAAGTATAGTAAGGAATAGAGAGAATAAGGGTAAGTTTGAAGAGCTGAAAAATTGCACTTTGCAACTCAAAAGTATAGGTTTTTTCCCTATGTGTCCAACAAGTTAAAATAATAAGACAGGAAGGCACACAAATTTAACTGAGTCAGGGAGATGATTTCTTCCTGGTGGTGCCTATGGCATGTGTTAAGGTAATACCATATAGACACTAGGTGGTGATGTATTGATTTTTAAATTTACTTCAAACCCTGATGCTTTCTATATTTGAAATAAAGAATACATAGAAAATACATTCCTATTATAAAAATATATGTGTGCAAGACAAATTTATACAAATTCATACTATTTGATTGGAAACTTACACAATGGTAAAACATTTTAAAGGAATAGAGAAGTATGACAACTTCAGAATGACTAACTTGCCAAAGAAAAATTAACATAATTAAGGGAGTAAACTACAATTTACAAAGTTCATGAGTTCATGGACCAATTATTTTTGCATTTAATAACTGACATTCAAACAGGATAAAAAGGCAATGATAAGTTGGTTGGGGGATGAAGGCAGGAGTCTGGTGTAACAGAAATTACACAAGGTTTCATTGTCACAAAAAGGAGATTTGTGACCTTGTTTATGTGGCAGTTTTTATCTTCCTTCACAAAGCACACTAATTGACAAAGGATCGTCCTGTAACTGGAAAGTGGCATTGGAACCTGTGCTTTATCAATATTTTTCAAGATACGCTCATGTGTTTTAATACTTTAAATATTAGATTTAATAAGTACCAAATATATGTATATAATTTATGAACTGACATAATTTATATGCTATTTAAATATATAACAAATTGCTAAATTCACATGGTCTGTAAACCCAACTATATAGATTATTCAAAGTACAGTATAAATATATAAAATACAGATGTGTGGTGTATGAGTGTCTGTTTACCTAATACTTAAATAGCCAAATATGACGCAGAAGATAACAGGAAGTTGCTGTCCAAACTCCCTCTGGAGTGATCCTCACCGGTCCTAGGCCGCAGAGCAGGGTCGGGGATTAGGGCTGGAAGATTAGCTTCAGCCCACCCCACCTCTCTGTGCAGGGCAGTGCAGAACTCCGAGCTCCTGCAACAAGTAGCACAGGTGGGGACGAGGGAGGCAGGGCGGCAGAGTGGCAGTGTGGCAGGACTGCGGGCTCTGGCGGCCGCGGGGTCACGTGGGCTGACGGCGGTCACGTGACCGCGCCGACCAGGACTGACGCCGAGGTGTGTGGCCCGGGAACGGGCGGGCGGCGCCGGCACCTGGCGGTCGACCGGCTGCACTGAGAGGAGAGGTAGGGTGTTCGGGTGCTGGGGTACGCGGGGAGGCGAGGGGGGAGCGTCTGTCCCTGCTGGCCGAACCGCAGCACTAATCTGCGGCGGCCAGCACCACCGCATTTGTCGCCTGAGGAGCCGGTCCCTCAGCAGCGGCGAGCTGCTCAGCGCGGCTTTCGTCCGGGAGCTCCGGGGCCAGGGATCCGATCCTGCAGGAGGCACGGCGGAGAGAAGCGGCGGCTGCTGTCGGAGGAGGTGGGTGCGAGGTCGGGAAATGGTGTCCTGGGCTGCGGTAGCCGAGACTCCATCCGGGAGCAGGAAATGCCTGGGAGCCTGCCGCTCCCCCGGGTGGTCCTCGCGCTCCGTCCTTCTGACCGGCTCCTCCCCCCTTCCACACTCTCCTCCCTGTCGGTGCAGTTGGACTCGGTGGTGCTCTGTGTGGGTGGGGTGAGTGGACCGGACCGGTGGACGGAGCTGGCTTCGGGGCCGGGGATCCAGCGAGAAGAAACGGCGAAGTCACAGGTCGTCAACACCAGATCCTGTACTCTGCGAAGGGGAGTCTGCTCTGCAAAGCAGAGGTGGGGAAGGGGTGTGTCAGGCACACTAGGTTGGTGCTGCTTACCTCCCAAGCCAGTGGGCACTCAGTCCTTTCTGTCTGTTTTTCCCAAAAGATGAACTGGCTGAGACCCGCTGAAACTGGGGGGAAGGTGAGGGGAGCGGGAAATAGGTCTGCTTTTTCTCCAGGTCTCCTGCACCCCAGGGTGCAAGAGAGGAATGGACTCCCATCTGGTCTGCCTTAGGAAAGGGGTAGAGGGGCAGACTCAGCAGGGGTGTAGTTGGGTGCTTGGGCCCCTCACATAGGATTTCTCCTTGGAACAATGCCAAGCTTCCAAACTTCCAGGAAGAACCCTGGACCTCCTCCCAGGCAGCAACCTCCAGGAAAGGTCAGCTCTCCCTGTGAGATCTGAAAGGGCCCAGGTTCCATTGTCTGGCAACAGCTCCCTCCCTCCAAGGGACCCAAGAACCTCTGCCCCAGTGCTTCCTGGGCCTGGGAGAGGGTGTTTCTGGAAACCACTAGCAGAAACTCCTGTGTGGATGGTCTTATACATTCCATGTGGGAGCCCTTCCATTTTTCCTTGTTTTTGTTTTCTTTGGACTTGGGGAGTTGCACCTATCCTTGTTGACTCTGTTATTACTGTTGGTCCCTTTTGGTCAGTTCAGCTCCGTGAGACAGACTTAAGATGCCAATATCCTTTTGTGAAAACATGAGTAAAAATAAATTTTACTAAGTCCATTAACCTCGATTTATTTGTACAGGTTACAGAGTTGAAACCAACTAGTGTGTGGAGATTTTCTCATTTTTTCCTACTGCACAGTATTCCATTGTGCCATTGTTATAATTTTTGAGTTACTCACCTCTCCATGGACATTTGTGTCTAATATGTATATTTTATGATTAGAGCTGTGTCTTCACCATGGATTGCTAGAAGGAGGTCTGGTGGGTCAAATAATATGTGCATGGGTAGTTTTAGTAGTTATTCATAATTACCCCCCAAAGAGATATTAAATTTTCCATTCCCACCCAAAAGTCATGAGCATGCCTGTTTCTCAGTCACATTGACCATTTATTATAATTCTGATATTTGTAGAATTTATAGTGATATATCTCTCATTCTTAATGTTAGTAATTGTGTCTTTTTTAAATCATCCTAGCTCATCTTACTAATTTTACTTACTTTCTCAACAAAGTAGCTTTTAGTTTCATTGATTTTCTTTATTTTTGTTTTGGATTTCATTGATTTTATATTATATTTTATATTTATATTATTTTCTTCCTTGTTTACTTGTTATTCTTCTATTTCTACAGACTTAAAATAGAAACTGAATTCATTGATTAAAGATTCATTAATTAAAGATCTTGGTTTCTTTGATCTAAGAGTTATTTACAAGTATGCTGTGTAGTTGCCAAGTATCTAGAGACTTTCCCACATGTGTTTTATTATTGAACTCTAATTTAATTCTATTGTGGTCAGATAACATACTTGATATGATTTGAATTCATTGAATTTATTGAGTCTTCTTTTATGAGCCAAAATATGGTGTATCTTTATACATATTCTATGTATACTTGAGAAGCATGCCTATCCTTGTTGTGTGAATTCTCTGTTAGGTCTAGTTGGTGCATAATGTTGTCTGTTTAAGTCTTCTGCTGTATGACTTCACTTATTTTGTCTACGCTTGTTATTGAAACATAGGTATTTTACTCTCTGCCTAGAATTGTGGATATGTGCATCCCTTTAAGGTTCTTCATAGTATTTTGGGGCATTATTATTTCATAATATACTAATAGATTCAACTTTCGATTTCTTTCTCATTTATCTTCCTAAAATTGGCATATAAGTTTTTTTTTGTTGTTGTTGTTTTTGTTTTTTTGGCTATAGTTTCTCAGAGTTTCAATGTTATATTAAGCTCATTAAATGAGTTTGGTTAACCTTTGTCCTTTTTCTAGTCTCAGGAAGAGTCTATAACATTATTTGTACCTTAGAGACATTTTAGAACTTGTTTCAAATATTTTTGCCTAATTTTTTTATAACATGTATATCACATAATTTTGTACAGATTAAAAGGCTTCTCAGAATCATAATCTGCACCACGGTTTATTCACTACAGCTCCTTATACTAAAGGGATCAACTTTTTCATTCACTTTTCACTTCCTCCAGCCATCCCCAGTTCCTTATAATCTCTGTGAAAAGGCTTTTCTTTTTTCAAAGATTTTTCTAGATGCCACCTACACCCTTCTTGAGGACACTCTGATCCCTTTCACCAATTCTATGAACTCTTGCTTTTTCAGCCCACTCCTAACCTAATGATTTACCATCTTCACGCCACTGGTTTACCTTCAGGATTTGTTCAGAGATCTTCATGTTCTGCTATTAACATTCCTAGTCCTTCCATCTCTGTTAATCTTTGTGGCCAGTGCTGGCCCAGTGGCTGTCTTTGCTCAAGTGTCAAGCAAAACTTCTTCCTTTGCGATGGCACAGTAGGCAGGGTAGTTTGTCTTAGAAATAATGTCTTAGAAAAAAAGTCTGAGTTCCTCTTATTTTGCCAAGAGATTTTGTTTCTTTATTCTTCTTACATTCACAAAACACATTTCGCTTGCTTTTTTGTTTTTGTTTTTCAACTGTGCTCATGTCCCTACATGTACAATTTTTTTTCTCCCAACTCTAATGTGGGTTCTAATTGTCATAGTTCAAATATCATCTCACTATGAAGATGATCTGATACTCTTGGTTCTCCCTTTCTATGCTCATAAATTTGAATATACCTGTTTTAAAAATATTTCCTTCCTTTATGAAAATTAGGTGCTTATGTATCTTTCCCTAAAACCTGTATGCAAAATATAGAAATGAAATAAATAAGTAGAGATGAAGTATTTATTAGGAATACATATTTGCAAATTATCACAATTATTTTGGTAATGAATATAAGATTATTTGGATATGAACATAAGATTATTAGATTATTAAATCTAATCCCCTATACTGTTCAAGACTGGTCCCGAGGTGACTTCCTTCATGCTATTTTCTCCCCTTTTCTAGGGGAAAATTCTTTATATTTGAAAGGATGATGGAGTTCACAGATGCTAGAGGAATGTGGAGAAAAAGAGAAGCTAAATTAGAAAATACAGAGAGTTACTAATAAAGTTTTTACTTAATAAAAAAATATATATGCAGTGAGCTTTGTAGACAGAGTTTTTAACAAGTGTGTGACCCTAGCAACATATTTCTTAAGTCTTTCACTAGTGGAACTGGAGAACAGTGTTGCATTGTCACTCTAATATTATCAATGAGGTTAAACCTATTTTCAGATGTTTATTAGCCAATTGAATTTCATTTCTTGTGAACAGAGTATTTCTATCTCATCTCCCCCATTTTCCAATTAGAAAGAGATTCTTGGAGTAGAGGTTTTAGTGATTCAGGAACTTGCAGTGGAATTTTGTATACACACAAGCCTGTGAATAGTCCAGAGAATTTGAAAGAAAACTAATTTTTAGGTTGAAAAGTAATTTCCCCACTAGAAATTAAAAAATTGTCAACTTCTGTAGTTACTTAAACACAGTAGGACTGACGAGAAACAGATAATTGTAATAAAAATAGAAAGCTGACACATTGACACGTATATGTGGACACTTTTTATTAGGGTAACAGTTTAGATTATGGAGAAAAGTAAAATATTCAGCATCCTAGTGATCATCAAGAGCACCCACATTTTCAGTGATTCACTAATAGGTTCTACTTGACTCAGTTGTGTTTATAGCTTATGATTTATTACAAATATTTACAAAACCAAATCAATGAAGGAAAAGAAACTAGCTGTAAGCTCCCATCAGTCCAAAAGAAACCAAATGGATATGTGTTGTTGTACCCATTAGGTATATTCCTAGAAGTGGGATTCCTGAATTGAATGGTAGTTTCATTTTCAGTAGTTTAAGCATCCTCCACACAGCTTTCCATAGTGGCTGGAACAGTTTGCATTCCCACAAGCAATCTAAGAGTGTTCTTTTCTCTCCACATCCACACCAACAATTGTTGTATACAAAAGGACACCTGTACTTGGATGTTTATTGCAGCACTATTTACAATAGCCAGGATATGAAAACAACTGCCCCCAACACAGACAAATGGATCAGAAAGTCGTGGTGTATGTACACAATGGAATATTATTCATCAATCAAAAAAGACAAACTTATGTCATTCCTAGCAACATGGAGGGAGCTGGAAGGAATCATTTTAGCAGAAACAAGCCAGAAAAGAAAAAGAGAAATACGGAATGGTCTCCCTTATATGTGGGATATAGGGAAAACAAACAAACAAACGGAAAAGAAAAATTTTAAAGTGTAAGCAGAACTGAGGTATAGAGCAAGAGAGGAGGTGGTGGATAAAATCGGGAGGGATAGGCACAAGCAATTAAGGTGGTTCAGGGTGATAAGGTGGTTCAGGGTGATAAGGTGGTGGGAGAACCTTGGGGTAGACAATGATGTAAAAAGATATATATATATATATATATATATATATATATATATATATGCAATCAATTAAAAAATAAAAATTTAAAAATCCTAAAAAAAAAAAAGAAATTGAATGGAAGCTTCCAAGAACTCCCCCTCCCCCAGTGGAGTCACATAGAATATGCTTAGTTTCTTCAACAATAAAGTATGACATGTATGAAATGATATTTACCAAGAAACTTATTAAATACTCAGATTTGGGGGAGGTCATATAGTACTTTCTTCCTAACATGTACCAAAATTCCATACTCCCCATAGGAAAGAAGATACTTAACATAAACTATATTGTCTGCATTAAGAGTTCAGCCACAGTGAGACAGTCTTATCAGTTGTGGGATGGTGGGACTCCTTAAATTCAAATTGCCAGAATCCAGTCAAGGGCCAACCTTACAAACAGGTCTTTCTAGGTTATCAATCTCAGTTCTGCTATAATAACTCCATCCTCTACATTTGCTGAGTGATGTTGAAATAACTACTTACTTGTGAAAACAAAGTTAGATATCAGTATACATGAACAAATTCTAGGAAAATCAAATACCTTAAAATTTTTAAAAGGGGTAGAAGGAAGCATTCATTTGACTGGTGATATGCAGAAGAAAATGGAAATAACTTTCCATATAAAGCCAGTGATATTAAATAATCTTCCCCTAATCTAATAATTTCTTGAGTCATTTTTGTAACACATGATGTTATCTTCAGATATTGCTGAGGTAAATTCTCTCTGGTGTTGGGAACATGCAGTTTTGCTTACTGCATTTAATAATACAGGTTATCTCAAATTTTATATCACATATATATGTTATATTCACATACATGATTATAGACAGTATGTTGTTTGGAACTGAGGGGTACTGATAAACTCATGTAACTCCTCTGAAACTTTCTTTGAGTTTGAAAATGGAAAGTGTTTTGGCCAAGCCAAAAAATATGTCTGTGTACCAAAGTCTTCCATTTTGGTGCTTAACTACCAGAGGACTTTTTTAAAAGTCCTCAATATCTGTCTTTCAGTCATTTGAGCTCAGACCCAGAGCTGCTAAATCTTTAAGTAATTAAGTTAGTAGTTATTTGTCACAAAACTTAAAGAATACAGAATTACAGGATCAGTAAAATATTTTGTACATGGAAATAGGAACATCAAAGGCACTAAAATAATAGCATTCATTGGATTATCTCACCAAATATAGACCTAGAGAAAACTAAAATCAAAGTCAGAAATCCAGATAATTAATTTGAATCAAAAAGTAAATGATTTCATATAAATATAAGCATGTAAAATATTGTGGTAAAATTGGAAAATACCACTCATTTAAGATTCTTCAAAAATATTTTCTAATTTTATTGAGAGGTAGTTGACAAAAAGCACTGTAAGATGATTTGCTATACATATCTATTGCAAAATGATTGGTACAATAAGGTTAGTTAATACTTCCATCAGCTAATAATTACTGTTTATGTGAAGAACCTTTAAAGATCTCATCTCTCAGCAAATTTCAAGTATACAATACATCCCATTTTTCTTTTTCCTTTCTGATTTATTTCTGCTAACATGATTCCTTCTAGCTCCATCCATGTTGCTGCAAATGACATGTTTCTTTTTGATTGATGAATAATATTTCATTGTGTAAATATACCACATCATTTTCAGCCATTCGTGAGTTTTGGGGCATTTGGATTGTTTCTATATTTTGGCAATTGTAAATAGTGCTGCGGTAAACATCCGGGTACATGGGTCTTTTTCAATTAGTGTTTTGTGTCCTTTGTGTAGATTCCCAGTAGTGGGATTGCTAGGTCGAATGGTAGTTCCACTTTCAGTTGTTTGAGGCTACTCCACATAGCCTTTCATAGTGGCTGAACCAGTTTGCACTCCCACCAGCAGTGTAAGAGTGTTCCTTTTTTGCCACATCCACTCCAACAATTGTTGTTGCTTTTTTTAATTTTAACATTATTTTAACATGGGCCATTCCTACTGGTGTAAGATGGTATCTCAGTGTGATTTTGATTTGCATTTTCCTGATTATTAGTGATGCTGACTGTTTTTTCATATGCCTATTGACCATTTGTATTTCCTCTTTGGAGAAGTATCTTTTCAGTTCTTCTCTCCATTTTTTGACTGGACTTTTTGTTTTGTTTTTCATGTTCTTTGCGTATCTTTGTTATCAGACCCTTATCGCTTGTATGGAGGGCAAAAATTTTCTCCCATTTGGTTGGGTTTCTTTTTGTTTTGGTTATTGTCTCTTTTGCTGTATAGAAACTGTTTAATTTGATGTAGTCCCAGCTGCTTGTCTTCCTTCATTTTTTTTTGCCTGCTGTAGATGTGTCCTGAAAGGGGTTTCTGAAATATAATTGTTGGAGAGTTTTGCCCAAGTTTTCCTCTACGTATTTTATGGTTTTAGGTCTTGAATCCAAGTCTTTTATCCATTTTGAGTTGGTTTTTGTACAAGGGGGTTGTCTTGGTTCATTTTTTTTTTTTGCATGTCATGGTCCAGTTTTCCCAGCACCATTTATTAAAGAGACTATCCTTGTTCCAGTGTATGTTTTTTGTCTCTTTGCCAAAAATTAGTTGACCATATAAATGTGACTTTATTTCTGGGCACTCAATTCTGTTACATTTGTCTAATTGTCTGGTTTTGTTCCAGTACCATGCTGTTTTTATTATTATGGCTTTGTAGTATAGTTTGAAGTCTGGGATTGTAATACTTCCATTCTCTCTTCTGTTGATCAGGAGGGTTTTTTGATATTCTGGGTTTTTTGTTATTCATATCAATTCCAGTAATTTTTGTTCTATATCTTTAAAAATGTCATTGGGATTTTTATCGGAATTGCTTTGAATCTGTAGATTGCTTTTGGTAAGATGGCCATTTTGATAATGTTAATTCTTCCAATTCATGAGCAGGGAATGTCTTTCCATTTTTTAATGTCTTCTATTTCTTTTAAAAATGTTTAATAGTTTTCTTTTATAGATCTTTCACATCTTTTGTTAGGTTTATTCCCAGGTATATAATTTTCATTGGTGCGATGGTAAATAGAGTGTTTTTTTTTAGATTTCTTCTGACTGATTCTTTGCATATAAGAAGGCTACTGATTTCTTTTTGCTGATTTTGTAACTGGCTACCTTACTGAATTGATTTATTGTTTGAATTAGCTTTTTTGTGGGTTTTTTTGGGGGATTCTATACATAAAGTATCATATCATCTGCATATAATGATGCCTTTGTTTATTCTTTCCCTATTTGCATTCCTTTTATGCCTTTCTCTTGCCTTATTGACCTAGCTAAAACTTCCAGTACTATGTTGAAAAGTAGTGGTGAGAGTGGAGAGAAAAGTAGTGTGAGGGCATCCTTGCCTGGTTCCAGATCTTAATTGAAATGATTTCAGGTTTTCCTCATTGAGGATGATGTTTGCTGTGGGTTTGTCATAAATAGCTTTTATTATGTTGAGATATGTTCCTTTTAAAATTTATTTTATTTATTTATTTTTTTAATTTCATGCATTGTTCATATTTGTATGGGTGTGCCCCCCTTTCCCCTGACTACCCCTCCAGTCACTCTGACTCCTCTGTTGTTGTTGTGTTGGTCCATGTTTAATCCTTTGGTCTTTTCTTTTTCTGGATCTGTGTCCTTTTTCTGAGTATCTGCATCCCTGGGTTGACCATGCTGCTTAGATTTTCAGTCTTATCTTTGCCTGGGGCAGCCAGTCCAAGCTCGTTTGCCCTCTATCAGTGCTTGCTGTTCCTCCCTTTTTGTCTCATCTATTCAGTGTTTTGTTGCATTTCTCTGCTTCATCACTTGTGGTTCCAGTCTCTGACTTAGGGTACCTGGCTCACAGCCATTGTCCATAGACAAGTTCTTCCATGGGAACAGACATCAGCAGCTGGTTTGTCCACTTTGTCGCCATTCTCTGCTGTGGGGTCGCTGCCCCATTTTGTGGTCTTCTACCCCTGGTGGGAATGGCACGCTCCTCTCTCTGAAGGTATATCTGAACCAGAATTTTGGCTTCCAGCCTCTGGTGATCTTGTAGGTGTAATTCTGTGCTATAGCAGTACTGAAATTGGTATGACTGTCCAATGTCTGGTGATTCTCTGGTGCATATTTTGGTTCTACCCAGGAAATGTGTGTAACCATGGCCTTTATTCATTTCCCACACCTCTTCTGTGTCTGAAGCTGATCATTAATATTTTTCTTGATTCTGGTGTGGGCTGATTGGAGTTAGAGTGAACCAGAAGGGATTATCCACTGCCACCCACCATCCCCCCCCGAACCCCCATTACACACACTGCTCATACCTGTCACTCAGGCAGGCGCAGGGCAGCCTGGGTGCTCCCCTGCCCAAGCTGCCAGATAGAGGCCTGGCCCTCAAGCCCCAGAGATATGTTCCTTTTATTCCGATTTTTTCTAGGGCTTTCATCGTGAATGGATGCTGTACTTTGTCAAATGCTTTTTTTGTATATGTTGATATGATCATATGGTTTTTGGTTTTCTCTTTGTTGGTGTGATGGATTTGGTTGAATGATTTTTAGATGTTGAACCATCCCTGTGCCTCTGGGATAAATCCCACTTGGTCATGGTGAATAATTCTTTTTATGCATTGTTGAATTCAGTTTACCAGGATTTTATTTAGCATTTTTGCATCTGTGTTCTTTTGGGAGATTGACCTGTAGTTTTCTTTATTTGTGCTATCTCTGTCTGATTTTTGTATTAATGTAATGTTTACTTCATCGATTGTATTTGGTAGTTTTCCATCTTTCTCAATTTTTTGAAAGAGTTTTAGTAATGCAGGTGCTATTTTATCCTTGAATGTCTGATAGAATTCATTTGTGAACCCGTCTGGTCCCAGGCTCTTGTTTTTAGGGAGAGTTCTGATGACTTTTTAAATTTTACTGTCTGTGATTGGCCCGTTTAAATCCTCAATTTTGTCTTTATTCAATTTTGGGTGACTGTATCATTCTAAGAATTTGTCCATATCCTCCAGGTTGTTGTATTTGTTTGCATATAGATGTTCATAGTAATCTTTAATTATTTCTGCTGTGTCTATTGTAATTTCTCCTTTTTTGTTTATAAGTCTGTTTATTTGCTTTTTCTCCCTTATTTTCTTTGTGAGCCTTTCTAGGGGTCTGACAATTTTATTTATTTTTTCAAAGAACCAGCTTTTGGTTTTGTTTATTTTCTAAATTGTCTTTTTGGTTTCTAATTTGTTTATTTCTGCTTTGATTTTTATTATTTTTATTACTTCCTATCTTCAGGAGGACTTTGGATTTTTTGTTGTTGTTGTTGTTCTTTTTCTAGTTCCTAGAGTTGGGAGATTAGATTGTTCCTTTGTATTGTTTCTAGCTTTTTGACATGAGCCTGTATTACTATAAACTTTCCTTTTAATACTGCTTTTGCTGAGTCCCATACTTTTTGGAATGTTGTTTCGTCTTTGTCATTTGTTTCAATGAAAGTCTTGATTTCTTCTTTAATTTCCTTATTTATCCAGTGATCTTCTAGTAGCCTGTTGTTCAGTCTCCATGTAATGTACCCTCTTTTTATTTTCTTTTCATTGTTGATTTCTAGTTTGATACCTTTATGATCAGAGAAAAATGTTGGTATTATTTTGATCTTTGTGTAATTGTTCTTGTTTGCTTTATGGCCTAGTATATGGTAGGTTTTAGAGAATGATCCATGTGTGTTTGGAAAAACAATGTATTATTTTCCTTGGGAGTGCAGTGCCCTATAGATATCTATTAGGTCCATTTGGTCTAGATCTTCCATAAAACTTTTGTGTCCTTGTGTAGTTTCTGTTTTGTTGATCTGTCCTTTGGTCAGAATGGAGTGTTAAAGTCTCCTACTACATATATATTTTTATTAGTATTTGCTTTCAGTTCCGCTAGTAGTTGCCTTATGAATTTTGGTACCCCCTCATTTGGTGAATATGTTTATAATTGTAATGTCTTTCTGGAGAATTAACCTCTTTATCATTAGATAGTGATCATCCTTGTCCTTTGTTACTTTTTTTTTTTGAGACTAGGTCTCGCAATTTTTTGCCCATGGAACGCAGGCTCATGTTGCCCATGGTATCACGGACTCAAGCAGTCCCCAACCTCAGCTTCCCAGGTATCTGGGATAACAGGTATGCACCACCATGCCCAGCTATTTTTTGGGGACTAGGTCTCACTATGTTGTCCCAGGCAGGACTCAAACCATGATCCCCAGTCCCAGCCATGACTTCATAGGCTGTCGCTTACAGGCACACACCACCATGCCTGGTTTGTTACTTTTTTAAATTTGAAATCTGCTTTATCTGTTATAAGAATCTCTACCCCTGCCTTCTTTTTGGAACCATTTGCTTGAAGCATTGTTTTCCAACCCTTCACTCTCAGTCTGAGCTTATCTTCAGAATTCAAATGTGTTTTCTGGAGGCAGCAGAATATTGGGTTCTGTTTTTTGATTCAGTGTGTTATTCTGTGTCTTTTAATTGATGAGTTTAGACTATTAACATTTAGGGTGATTATTGATAGTTGAGATTCTCGAGTTGATTTTCTGGTGGCCATTTTGAAGTTGCTATTTGCTTCCTTGTTTTGTTCTTCCTGTTTATTCTTCTGTTGATTTTGATCTTAAGACTTGTAAGATTTCTTGGAGTGGGGCTTTAGTGGTAGCAAATTCCTGGAGACTTTGCTTGTCTGAAAACATTTTTAAAGGAAGAATATCTTTGCAGGGTAGAGTATTCTTGGCTGGCATTTTTTGCCCTGGAGTTTTTTGAAAATACAGCTCCAGCCTCTCGTTGCCTGGAGTGTCTCTTCAGAGAAATCTGAGGTCAGCCTAATAGGTTTTCCTTTGCATATTATCTGTTTCCTTTCTCTGGTCAGTTTCATTGATCTTTCCTTATCCTGGGCTTTTGGAAATTTTATGATGATATGTCTTGCTGTAGTTTTTCTTTCATTAATGAAGTTTGTTGTCCTTTTGGCTTCCTGTATGTCTGTTTTAATTTCTTTAGATTTGGGAAGTTCTCCATTATTTCCTTAGACAGCCTTTCAGTTCCCATGTCTCTCTCTTCTCCTTCAGGGATTTCAATTACTCTTATATTTCCTTTCTTTAAGGAACCTGACAGATCTCTGAGTTTTTCTTCAGTCTTCTTACTTTGTACTCTCTTTGTCTTTCTTCATCCTCCCTATTTCAGTTCTTCTAGGATACCGATTAATTTTTCTGTTTCATCTAATCTACTTTCATGGCTTTTCCCTGCATTTTGAGCTCCTCTGTTGCTCCTCTTAAATCCTGGGTTACTTTCTGTTTCTTTTTTAGATATTCAATCTCATTCTTCAACTCATCCATTATTCTTTTTTTAAATTAATTTATTTTTAATTATATAAAGATTTGTTTGCATTTCTTGTTTTCCTTGCCCTCTGGGTATTCTTCTACCCTTCTCTTCCCCCTCTGGTCACTCCATCATTTCTTTCACTGCCAGTTATTAGTTAATTTTTAGTTCATTGGATTCTTCCTTTTTTTTTCCTGGAGCAATGTCCTTTTGCCATGTGTAGATGTATTTTCCTGGGATACAGTGGCCTGTATCTTTGTTTTCAGATGTATCTTTGTTGCTGATAGCCAATTCATGCATGTTTTTATCCTTTCAATGCCTTCTCCTTTCTACTGGTCATCTTCTCAGACCCAGTTTCTGTTACACTTTGCTTCTTCTTTGCTTTATAGTTCAGTCTCTGGTATTGGGAGTGTTTCTCCCAGCCAATGTCCGCATATAAAGTTCTTGATCAGAATAGGCACTGGCAGCTTATTGATATATTTTTAAAATATTTTCACACTCCTCTTAACTCATTAAATGCTCTGTCATACTGTTTTCTTTTTTCTTTGTATTTTTCTATTTCTCTGCTTAGCTCTTTGAGTGTTTTTGTCAGGCTGAGTTTGAATTCTTTGTCTGACAAGGCATTTCTTCAATGTCATTCTTATTGGTTTCTAGAGATTTTCTTTCCTTTGGTGATGTATTGTTTTTCCATAGGGCTTACTTGAGTATTTGCTTGAGTATTCCTTGCCTCAGGGAAAGGCACACTTGAATCGAAGTCTGTGTCCTGTATGTTTTTTTTTTTAAACTCTTATTGGTTCTTTGTCCGTTTTCAATTGGATAGTGATGACGATGATGCTGTTCTCTCATATAATTTCCTTATATATTTTGGATATTAGATCCTTTTCAGATATATGGTTGAAAATATTTTCTCCCATTTTCTAGGCTGTGTTTTGTTTTGTTGATTATTTCCTTTGCTGTGCAGAAACTTTTTCAGTTTGGAGTAGTCTCTTTAATATTTATGTTTAGTTTTTCTGCTTGTTCTTTTGGTGTCATAGCTAAAAGAATTGCTGTCAAAATCAATGTCAAGGAGCTTTCCCCCTATATTTTCTTCTAGGAATCTTAAGATTTCAAGTCTGATATTAAATCTTTTATCCGTTTTGAGTTAATTTTGGGGACTAATAGAAGATGGGAGTCCAATTTTCACCTTTTGCATATGAATTCATGTTTGGGCTCTTGATTTTGTCCCATTGCTGTTTGTGTTTATATTAACTCTTCAAGCCTAATTTCTTTGTCTAAGACTTGTAATACTGTGATTAATGGAAGTACCAAGAGAGGATAACCTTATTTTGATCCTGATTTTAGAGGAAAAGGTTTCAGTTGTTCTCTATTCAATATTATGCCACCTATGAATTTCTTATATATGACTTTTATTATGTTGATATGCATCCTATATATACCCAATTTGTTGAGAGTTTATCATGCAAGGAAGTGAATTTTGTCAAATGAATTTTCTGCATTAATGTAAATATATGATTTTCATCCTCCATTCTGTTAATGTGATGCATCACATTTAATTAATTTGTGTATGGTGAATCATATTTGCATATCACAGATAAATCTCACATGATCATATTTAATATTTTGATGATTTAACTTCCTAGGTGATATCTATATTCTTGATTTCTTTTTTCCCTATAATAAGTGCTGTTATTTTTTCATGTACTTTCTACTGTTGAACTATATGGGTTCTTTATATATTTTGGAAATGAGCCCATTTTGGGATGTGGTATACAAAGACCTTCTAGTCTGTCAGTTACCCTTTTGTTTCATGATAGTTTCTTTTGTGGTACAAAAGCCTTTATACTTTGAGGTAGTCCCAGTTAACTTTTGCTTTTAGTTTCCTTGCAAGTGGAGTTGTGTCCCCAAATACATCTTTGCAATTGATGCCCAGGAGTATATCACTTATGTTTTCTTTTAAGTATTTTATGGTTTCAGCTCTCTGCTCTAGTATCAAAATCTGTAAGTCCATTAGAATTAATTTTCTGTGTGGTGTTAAGTAATTACCTAGTTTCTTTCTTTCTTTTGTCATTTTCATGTGCTTGTCCCAATTGGAAAATTGTCCCAAATTTCCCACCATTGTATAATACAGAGACTTTCCTTTCTCCATTGTATGGTCATGGCTCCTTTGTCACAAATTAACTGTTCATATTTGTGAAAGTTTATTTCTGGGATCTCTATTCCATTGTTCTGTGTTCTCTTTTTGTTCCCATGCCATATTCTTTTCATCACTGTTGCTGTATGATATAGTTTGAATTCGAGGTTGTGATACTTCTATTTTCCTTTATTTCTCACAGAAATGCTTTGGCTACTTGGGGCTTTTTATTATGGTTCCATACAAATTATTTATTTTGTAATTCAATACTTTTCTTTAGAAACTGCAATATTATTTTCACAGAAACTATATATACTATTTTATATTCCCACAAGCAGTGAACAGGGTTCCAAATTACTTCTCATTCTTATTAACAGTTATTTTTCTGTATGTGTTTTTTCAAGGTTTTATTTATTTATTTTTATCTTTTAAAAGATTAAAATATGTTCCTCTACCACCATCCATTGTATATCCCTTGCCTCTTTCCCTCCTCTTCCTCTTAACTTCCAAGCTCTCAGAAAATTTATTGTTGTTCACAGATTTTTTAAAGTGTTTTACATTATCAAATTGTCAACTGTTGAAATTTCTACTATTTATTTTTATCATTCTGAATTACTTTTCTACACATAATTATTTAAAATTCCCTCCATTTTATTGAAAATGTTGGGGGGTTTTTTTAATATGTGCCATTCTCCCAGGTGTGAGGTGGTGTCTCATTGTAGTTTTTTAATCTTTATTATATCTCTTATTAAAGGTGACAGTGAACATTTTTCATATGTCTTTAGTTTCTGGATATCTTCTTTATTGTTGAATTGTATACTTGTTAATTGGGTTACTTGTTTATTGTTGAATTGTATAATATCTTGGTTATTAGTTCCTTTACCAGTTAAATATTGTGTATATATGTTCTTCCATTTAATAGTGTATCTGTGTGTTCATCCTGTATTTCCTTTGACTGTTTAGAAGCTTTTAACTTGGGGTAATCACAAATGTCAATTTTCATTTTTTAATTCCCTTGTCATAGGGGTCCTGTTACTAAAAATATCTTTACCCTCCAAATTATGGACCATATCACGTATGTTTTCACATATATATTTTATTGTTTCAGGTCTTATATCTAAATCTTTAATTCATTTGCAATTTGTTTCTGTGTACAGTGTTAACCAGTAATTCAACTTCATTCTTTTGTAAGTGTTTTTTTTTTTTTTTTTCAGTTTTCCTGGCACCATTTATTGAAAAGATAGTCCCTTTTTCATTTTATGTCATAGTTGTTTTATTATTGATTATGTGTACAGGGACTTATTTCTGGATTTTTTATTTTATTCTGTTAATCCATGTTTCTATTTTTCTAGCAGTACCATACTATTTTTAGTACTTTTGCTTTATAGTAATTTTTTTATAGTCCTCTATTTCTTTTCCACACCTATCATGCCATGAATTCATAGGGTGTGGGTTTCAGCAGTTCAGGCTCCTTTCCATTGGTACTCACAAAGTGTGCTTCTCTAGGTGGAGCAGGCTGGCACTTCAGCTGAACCCAAGTATCTTTCTCTTTGGCTTCCCTTTTTTCTGATCATTTTCTTTCACATGTTTTAGGAAGTTATCTCGGCTCTTAGAGTGCTTAATGTATTCAATATGAACATTAATTTTCTTTGCAAGAATCTTGACCTTTACTTGTTTTTTTACAACAATGTCTACTGCACACTGGGTAACATTATAGACTCTTCCAGTTTTCCTATGGTAACACTTGTGGGGCATTCCTTTTTGAACCGTGCCCATGCCCTTGATTTCTACAATATCAGCTTTCTTGTAGCTTCACATGTATGTGGCCAAAGGAATGACTCCATGTTTTCTAAAGGACTAGAAAACATATAGCAGGTCCCTCTTCTCTTTTCCTTTGTGTTGGTCATTTTGGCAACTGCAAGATGGCAATTCCAACCAAAAGGTCTGGTAAATTGTGAACTCAGGTAACAGTAATACCACCATTTCACACCATTCTTCTCAGGGTTGCAGTTGCAATTTGAGGTATTTTATGGGTACAATATACATTCAATATTGCTGGTATTTTGATGGGAATTGCATTAGGCAGGGCTGCTAGTTTGATTCCTTTTCCAGCTAGGGCCATGGACTGCATGCTGCAGTCAGGATCTTTGCTTGGATTCCCTGGTTGGTGGTGCGAAGGCTATGGTCTGCATTTGGGCGGGATCTTTTGCCTTGTTTTCTATCCCAGAAGGGCTAAGGATGTGTTCCATGGTCACCCAGTACCTCTGACAAGGTTTCCTGATTGACCAGGACTGGAGGTTATAGTCAGTAATTTGGTGGGACAGTTAATTTGTCTCTGTCTAGTTGGAGCTGTAGACTGTGCTTCATTGTTGCATGGGGTCACTGTTTGGATCCCTGGTCAAAAGGGACTAGATGCTATGTTCCTCTTTTGGACAGGCTGTTGACTTGGTTCTCTACTGGATGGGCTCATGGACTGAGCATGGATGTTTCCTGGGGTTGTTATTTGGGTTCCCAGGTCAGGAGAATGGAAGGCTCCACAGATGGGTAAGGCAACTGGATTAGCTTTTCTGTGTGGGCAATAGAGAAGGATCAGTATCTGTGTAAGGACTATTCAGGCTTTCTGGTGGAGTAGAGTTAGAGGCTATGCTCAGCAATTGGGTGCAGGTGGTAGCTTGCCACCTTCTCCAGGGTTATAGAATAGACTATATGGCTGCGACAGACTATTGGCTGTGTACAAATCATCCAGAAGTACCAGCTGAGTTTCTGGTTAATTGGGTTCCTGTCTCTCTTCTGCAGATTGGCAGAGCATGTCTGGGCTCTGTAGTTTATTCCAGTAGGAAAACAGTTTGCCAAGATACCTCACCAGAAAAGATACATATGGCAAATAAGCCAATAAAAGGCACTCTACATCATATATTACAAGGAAAATACAATTTAAAACAGTAATAGTGTTCTATTATGCAATTAGAATGGCCAAAATTCAGAACACTAACACCACCAAATATTTACAAGAATTTGGAGCAAAGGAACCCTCATTCATTGCTAGAGTATATGGTATGGCCACTTTTGAAATCAGTTTGGCAGTTTCTTTTATGAGAAATAGTTATAGTTTAGTCTACGGCCATACCACCCTAAACGCTCCCGATCTCGTCTGATCTCGGAAACTAAGCAGGGTCGGGCCTGGTTAGTACTTGGATGGGAGAAATAGTTATAGTTTATAAGACAGTTTTATATAACTAAACTTTACCATATGATCCAGTGATTGTACTCTTTAGTAAATACCCAAAGAAAGTGAAAACTTATGTTCGTGCACAAACTTTCCCATGGATGTTTTATAGCAGCTTTGTTCATACTTGCCACAACTTGGAAGCAACTAATATATATTTCAACAAGTTAGTGGATAAATAAACTTTGGAACATCCAGACAATGCACTATTAACAGCCCCTAAGAGAAATAATCAAATCATGAAAAGATAAGGTGGAAACTTAAATCCCTGTCAGAAAGTACATCAAGAGTGAATGTTAAACTGGGCATGGTGGCATGTGCCTGTAATCCAAGTGCTGGGAGGCTGAGGCCAGGAATTGCTTGAGTCCACGGGTTCAAGACTAACTCAGGCAACATAGTGAGACCTAGTCTCTAAAAAATAGGCAGGCGTGGTGGCATGTACCTGTAATCCCAGCTATCTGGGAGGTTGAGGCTAGAGATCACTTGAGGTTCAGGACTACCCCAGCAACATAGCAAGACTTAGTCTCTAAAAAAAAGAAAAAAAGTGTGAATGTTAGCATAAACTGTAGTCATTGTGTGATTAGGATGTGGACACAACTATGTAGCTCCATCAACTATAACAGATGTACTACTATGTTGGGGGATTATTATTATTATTAGCCATTGGTAAGTTATGTATGGGTGAGGGCAGGGGGCATATGGGAAATCTTTGTATCATCTGGTCATTATAATTGTGAACATAAAAAGTTGATTAAACTAGTCATTTAATATTAGTGTGGAAGTGACCTTCCAACATGACAACAAAGGGGGGAAATATACTTGGTATATTAATGTACTTGGCAGCATAAAAAAAGTCCACATTACAAGATGTATATCAAACAGGTAACATACCTAGTATATATTTTAAAAAGCTCTTGTAAACTAGCAAGCACTACTACATCCAAAAATTGTATGAGATTTTAGAAACCATATCACCTATTAAAAATTTTAGTAATGACCAATAAATACATGAATTTGTGAGGTGCCATTGTTTTACCATTCACCAGTACCTTTGAAATTTGTATTTGGAAATTGTAATAGCTGATATTTCTCAGGAGACTTTCAAGACACTCTTTTTCCTTAATTGCCCAGGTCCTATCCACTATGGAATTCTAATAAACTCAGATATATTAGGGTCATATGGTAAATTTGTTTAAAATCCTGAGGAATGGTCATGGTAGTTTCCTAAGTGTCTGTACTATCTTAAATTACAAACAGTAATGTGGAACCATTCTATTTTCTATACATTCTCATCAATACTTACTATATTCCATAGTTTTAAAAAATTATTATTGTAGCCATACTAGTTGGTGCAAAATATGTCATTGTGGAGTTGATTTGCATGTTCCTAATGACCACTGATGTTGAGCATTTTTCATATGCTTTCTTTCCATTTGTATATTTATTTGAAGAAATATCTATTTATATACTTTGCCCATATTTAATTGGGTTTGTTTTAAAGTTGAGAATTTCTCTGTATATTCTGAATACTGAACTTTTGGGAAATACATGACTTGCAAATATTTTCTCCCAACTTTGAGTTATTTAACTTTCTTGATGATGTCTTTTGATGGGCAAAAGATTTAATGTTGATGAAGTTGGAATTATTTCCTCTTTGAAGCTTATGTTTTTTGTGTGTGTCATATCTAAGAAACCATTGCCAAATCTGATATCAGAAAGATTTATCGTATGGCTTCCTCCAAGAGTTTTATAGTTTTAGCTCTTACATTTAGGTCAGCTGTTCATTTGGGGATTATTTTTGTATATCAAATTCATGTTTTTCCATGTAGATATCTATTTGTCTTGACATCATTTTTAAAAGAGACTTCTTTCCATTGAATTGCTTTGTTATTATTCTTGAAAATGAATTGACCATAGATGTGTATTGATTTCTGGACACTTTAATTCTAAACCTTCCATCTCTATGTCTATTCTTATGTCAGTACTGTGCTGTTTTAATTATCATAGTTTTGTGTTAAGTTTAAAGTTGAGATGTCTAAAGCTTCCAACTTTGCTATTCTTTGTCATCATTGTCTTGACTGTTTAGGAATTATTGCCATTGCATATAATTTTGACATTCAGTTTTCCCATATCTTAAAAAATTATCATTGGATTTTCCATAGAAATGGCATTGACTCTGTAGATCAATAATGGGAATGTTGCCATCTTAATAACATTAAGACTTCCAATCATAACACCTGGGATAGCTCATATTTATTTGTCTCCTTTAATTTCTTTAATATTTTTTTAATTTTCAGAGTATAAATCTTATATTTGCTTTTTAAAAATTATTTCTATAGGTTTTATTTTTTATTTGCTATGAAACTACATTCCTAACTTGCATTTTATATTGTTTATTAATTTATATAAACATGGCTGTTCTTTGTGTGTTGATGTTGAACCCTGTTGCTTGACTGAACAGGTTTATTAGCTCTAGTATCTTCTTTTAGATTCTTTGTACTTTTTATTTTAGGATCATTTATCAGCAAATAAAAATAGTTTTACTTATTTCCAATTTGTATACCTTTTGCTATTTTTCTTGACTAATTTCTTTGGCTAGAACTTTCAGAGCAATGTTAAGTTGTGCAGAAAGTGGACATCTCTCTCTTGTTTATCATCTTAGGGGTAAAGCTATTAGTCTTTCATTCTTAAGTTTGATATTAGATATAAGCTTTTTATAATTGCTTTTATCATGTTGAAGAAGCTCCCTCTAGTCTTTGTTGTGAATATTTGTCATGGCAACACATAGAATTTTGTTGAATGATTTTCCTGTTAATTATTAAGATGATGTTATGTTTTTCTTTTATTCTCTTAGTGTGGTGTATTACAATGAATTTATTTTTTGAGGTATTTTGGCTTATAAAAAGTTGTAAGTATTTAATATATACATCCCAACAAGTTTAGAAATAAATGTACAGCTATGAAACCATTACCAGAAATGATAATGCCATAAATACATCCATTACCTCCAAAAGTTTTTTCTGGTCCTTTTTAGTTATTATTAATTTTTAATTATAACTTTTTGTATGATAAGGACATTTAAGATTGACCCTCTTAGTTAATTTTTAAGTAGATAATGCAATATTGCTCACAATAGGTAATTTGCTATTTAGTAGATGTTTAGGACTGACTCATAACTGAGATTTTCTACCCTATAACCAATACCAACTTAGCTTTTAGCAACATACTCTGCTTCTATAAGTTTGACTGTTTTATATTCTTCAAATATATGGTGTCACACAGTATTGGTCCTGTGTCTGGCTTATTTCACTTGTCCTCAAGGTTCATCTTTGTTAACACAAAGGTCAAAAATTTTCTTTTAAAAGGTCAAATAATCTCTTATTGCATGTATATACATATTTTATTAAGGTAACATTGGTTTACAACATTGTGTATGAGTCACAGCAATAGGATCACCCCATTCAGCTAGCCATTTTGATAACATTGATTCTTCTAATCCATGAGCAGGGAATTTGTTTCCATTTCTTTGTGTCTTCTTTTATTTTTTTAACAATATCTTATAATTTTCATTGTATAGGTCCTTTGTGAAGTTTAATCCTAGGTATTTAGTTCTCTTTGATGCAGTTTTAAATGGGATTTTTCCCCTTGATTTCTTCCTTCTCTAGTTCATTGTTCCCATATAGCAAGTCAGCTATTGATTGTTTATATTATTTTGTAATCTACCAACTAGCTGAATTGATTCATTGTCTTCATTAGGACAGAACCTTTAGGGTTTTCTGTGTGTATTATGTCATCTGAAAATAACAGTAGTTTACTTCTTTCCATATTGAGTGCTGTTTATATCCTCTGTCCAACTGCTCTAGTTAGGACTTCCAATACCATGTTGAATAGTAGTATTGAAAGTGGACATCTTTGTCTTCTACCAGATATTAGTGGAAAAGCTTATTAGCTTTTCTACATTTTTTACATTGAGAATGATGTTATCTGTGGACTTGTCATACATTGCCTTTATTATATTATATTATATATTATATTATATTAAGGTATGTTGCTGCTCTAGTTTTTCAAGGATTTCATCATAAATAAGATGAATCTTATAAGATGCTTTCTCAGCATCTATTGATTGGATCATTTAATTTTTATCTTTTGTTGAGGTGGTAAGTTACATTGGAATCTAGCCTTTAGATCTAATTAATAGATAACAGAAAAGGGCACGAAAAACAGGTGAAACAATATCATAGATACTCAGTCAGACAAATTCTGAAATTAGGACATAATTCAAAATAATTAATCCAGTCTTTAAAATGTGATTGTCCTGAGAAAAGGTTGAGTGGAGGAACTGTACTGTGGATGAAATTTGATTTAATAAATGTATGTGTGTGATCCTTGATTGGAACCTTATTTATAAAAATTGCCATAAACCATTTTTGAGCAATTTGGAAAATATGAATATGGAGTGGGTCAAATATAGGGAATTATGTTAATTGTATTACTAGTGATTATGGTATTTTGGCTATGTAAGAAAATATTCTTTCATTTTGAAGATGCAAGGTAAATTATTTAGGCTTAAATGTTATGATGTAATTTACTTTGGAAAATTTCATAAAAACATGTTTTAAAAATTACATGTATATATGTATTTTAAATCATACACTAAAATAAGAAATAAGTACCTATATAGTCACTTGGATTCAGTAACTGTAGATAGATAGATAGATAGATAGATAGATAGATAGATAGATAGATAGATAGATAGATAGATAGATAGATAGATAGATAGATAGATAGATAGATAGATAGATGTATATTTATGATATAGTTTCTGCTCTCAATTTTTCAGTAACTGTATGTCCAGATAGATAGACAGACAGACAGACAGACAGACAGATAGATAGATAGATGTATATTTATAATATAGTTTCTGTAATAGTTTCTGTAATATATAGTTTATGTTTCTGGGCTCTCAATTCTAAGAAATAAGTACCTATATAGTCACTTGGATTCAATAACTGTATGTCTAGATAGACAGACCAATCAACTGATCGATAGCTATAGATGTATATTTATAATATATAGTTTATGTTATATATAGTTTGTGTTTCTGTGCTCTCAATTCTATCCCAGTGGTACATGTACTTAATAATAAAAAAGAAAAACTGAGAAGACCAATTATAAACAAGGACATTGAAACAGTAATCAAAAATCTCCCAAAAAGCAAAAGCCCAGAACCAGATGGTTTCACCTAACAAACCTTCAAAGATGACCCAATACCTGTCCTTCTCAAATGTTTCAAAAAAATTAAGAGGGAAGACTTCCTTTAAACACATTTTATGAGGTTAATTATTCTGAAACCAAAAGAATACATGGACATCACAAAAGATGAAAACAGACTGATATCCCCAGTGAACATTGATGCAAAAATCCACAACAAAAGCTTTGCAAACCAAATTCAACAGTACATTAAAAGGATCATACATTATTATCAAGGGATTTATTCCAAATTTATAAGGATAGTTCAATATTCCACTTTTATGAATTACCTACAGTAGGCAAACTTGTAGAGATATAAAGTAAAATATTTGTTACCAGGAGCTATGGGGAGTGGAAAAATGGGAGTTATTTTTTATTGAGTATAGTGTTTTTGTTGGGAATGATGAAAGTGCCTTGGTATCAATGGTAGTGAAAGTTGGACAGTATTGTAAATGTATTTAATGCAGTTTAATTACCAATGACTTTTGAACACAAAGAGGTGAGGAGTGCTGCCTTTCTTCCCTTGCAGTCATAAAACTACTTACAACTTTGACTCCCAAACCTTAACTATTAATGGCTTACTATTAACCAGAAGTCTTATTAATAATATAAGCAGATGATTAACACAAAAATTTATGGTATAGATATTGTATACTATATTCTTAAAGCAAATAGGGAAAATAATTGTTAAGAAAATCATAAGGAAGAGAATATATATTTAGAGTACTGTACAGTATTTATAAATAACTTTACATCAGATGTTTACAAGAAAATCTCCATATATGCGGAACTGTGCAGTTTAAACATATGTTGCTCAAGAGTCAACTTACAAGTGGCTGAAGTGATGAATATTGTGTCAATGTATATTTTGCCACACTAAATTAATGACATTTGGTTAAGTGGTGAATTCTTTGAAATAGAATAACATAAAATGTATTCCACCAAAATGTGCTCCAGTTGCTTCAAAGATTTACATACAACTGTTGAAAAATAAGAGTACTAGGAAAGCCTTTTTTTTTTACTTATATTCATAGTGTGGGGAAATGCAATTCCAGGTTAGATAGAAATCAATGAGTACATAAGATGATTGATGAAATTTACTGATAATGTTGACATGATTCATAATACCATAAATATTAACTGATGAATTCATCTTCTATATAGAAAGTCCAAAGGAATCACTCATAAAACTATTAAAACTAGTAAAGATAAATGTTTGGTAAAATGTAAATATGCAAAAATTCATTGTATTTCTATAAAACAGAAGTGAACAAACCAATAATGAAATTTTACAGACAACTACAGCAGCATCAGAGAGAATAACAAAAAACCTATCAATAAATTTAACTGAAAAATTGTAGGATTTGTGAACTAAAAACTACAAAACATTATTGCAAAAAATTTTAAAGGCCTAAGGACATCCTATGTTTGTGTATTAGGATGTTTAGTATTATTAAATTGTCAATACTGGCCAAATGCATCTACAGGTTCAGTTCAGTTCTTACCAAATATAGCTCCCTTTCTTATGTAATTTACAAGCTGCTCCTAAAATTTATGTGGAAATGCAAGGGACCCACAATTAGCAATGTAATTTTTAAAAAGAGCAAAGTTGGAAGAGTCATATTATCACTTTCACTATTTATTATAAAGCTGTAGTAATCAAGATGGTGTGATACTGACATAAGGGTGGGCAGAAGTATATTAAATACAAGCACATCTGTGTGTATATGTTTGTATGTGTGTGTTTATAGCCATTTAATTGCAGTTAACCCTTGAATAATACAGGGATAAAAGATAAATATTACTGGATACTCAAATTCTTTAGAGAATTGAGAATCCAGAAATAAAATTTTTCATTTATTGAGTTTTCACAAGGGTGTGAAGACCACACAGTAGAATAAGAATTGTCTTTTCAACAAATGGTGCTGGGACAATTGGATAGGCACATATACCAGAACGAATGTTGGTCCATACTTCACCATATATAAAAACTTGAAATTGATCAAAGGCATAAATGTAAGACCTAAAACTATAAAATTCTTAGAACACAGATATAAATCTTTGATCTTGAATTAGGCAATAGTTTTTCATATATAACAACAAAAACACAAGTAACAAAAGGAAGAATCAGCAACCGGAACATCAGAATTACACAATTCAAAAAACATCATTACACAATCAATTAAGTGAAAAGCAGCTTACAGAATGGGAGGAAGATTTTGCAGATCAGATAGTTGGTAAGGAACTTGGGTTTGAAATATATAAAGAACGATTTCAATTCAATAAAAAGATAAATGATCCAGCTTTAAAATAGTTCAAAGATCTGGATTTCTCAAAAGAAGGTACAAAAGGTGCTAAAAACACATGAAAAGATGCTCAACATCATCAGCCATCAGAAAAAAAAGCAAATGAAAACCAGAATTAGATAGCATTTTATATCCACTGGTAACACAGTAATACAAAAGGTAATGAAAAGTGTTGAGAAGGATATGGGGATTTGGAATCCACACATACTAATAGTGCAAATGTAAAATACTTTGCTCTGGAAAATGGTCTGGTGATTCTTTATAAGGTGGCCATATGTTCCAGGAATTCCATTCCTAGTATATATCCAAGAGAAATGAAAATATATGTCTGTGCAAGATGTTGTAGACAAATATTTGTAGCAACATTATTCATAATAACCAATAAGTGGAGACAACCGAAATATCCATCAGCTGATAAGTTGATTAAACTGGTATATAATAGCATAACTTTAAGCAATAAAACAATGAAGTACTGATGCATGTTATAACATGATAGAATAAAGTATCCAGTAATAAGCCAGAATAAGCCAATTTGTAGAGACCAAAAGTAGATTAGTTGTTGCCTCTGCTCTGGGAATGGGAGCAGTGGAGTCTAACAGCATAGGGTTACAGACTGTATCTTTGCACTAATGAAAATGTTCCAAAATTTATTATGATGATGGGTCACACCTCTTTAAATATATTAAAAGCCATCGAATTGTGTACACTTTAGGTGGGTGAATTGTATGATATATGAATTACATCAACAAAGCTGTTGTAAAATTCCATAAATAAGTCAGAAGACAGTATTTATTTGAAATGCTAATTAGAACATATATGATAATTTAGGGGCTAGTTTTCTGAATTTACAAAGAAATAGCACAGATTAATGGAGTACATAACCCAATTGAAGACTGACTAGTTAGCAAGTGGTTCATTTCATAGGAAATGACATGAATTTGTAGTACCTAGTAACTAGATCTAAGATCTTTGTTATTAAAGTTGTTCACCAAGATTACCTGCTGTCCAATTTTCAGACACTTAGGGTTGTATTTCTCCACCACTATTGAACACAGTTCTGACCATGTAACTTGCTTTATAATCAGTGAAGTGGAGAAAAAAGATTTGTCATTTCTGCGAGGAACTTAAATAATTATTATGTGACCTGTCATGTTCTTTTCCTATTCCATGGTAACTAGTAATGTTCCAGATAGTGATTGTTCCATTATTTTAATCTTAGTGATCATGGACCCCAACCAACAAGTATTGGATGTGTAGAATGAATAAGAAGTATATCTTTTGTTTTAAGCTATTGAGACTGAGAGGCTATTTGCTACTTCTGTATAATGAAACATGTCATGATTGATAATGTTCATGTATAGTTACAAAAATTCAAATCAAAATAATAGAACTCCATTTTTTACCTATCATATTGACAAAAACAGAAATTGGTGATACCCAAGTATAACACGGTGTTTCTTAAAGATTCTTTCATTTACTGGTGGTGTAGAATTTCATCTCCTGATTCTGTCATAATTAACAAATTTCCTATACTCGTATATTTTGTTTGTCTTTTTCCTGCTTTAAATAGTTCTTTGGTGACCATTCCTGCAGTAAATTTCTGTTGCTTAATAATGCATTTCATTTGTATATTTTTTGTGTATTTGTATATTTTTGTGTCATTCCAGTTACAGGCTTTGCCCTTTTACCCAGGAGGATTACCCAGGTGGTCCATCAGAATCCAGAATTCCAGAACACGAGGACAGACCTTGAAAACCTATAAATTGCATAGGTGTTTATGTTTGCTGCTGCCTGGATCCGTTTTCTGTTTTCCTGTTTCCATCTACACTTTCACTGTACTCCCGCTGTGGTGTTTTCTTCTCTGCAGTCAGCCAATAGTCGAAGGGATCAGGGATGGATGAGGTCTGATACACTTGGTTTTAATTTGATTTGCACATGTGTAACTGTTTTCTTAGTGCATATTACTGGAGATAGAATTCATGGTTCAAACAACTTTTATTAAATAACACTTAGTGTGAAATAGTCACCTCCTGCAACCTACTTTAGGATGGCACAGTGACACTTCTCTGGCGGTCATCTGGAGCACTGAACAATAAGAATAGAGTTAACAGGGTCTCCAGAGACTTGAGGAAAAGCAATTGTCAACAAAGCTTTCAAACAGCTTAACTTAAAAAGTTCTGTGTCTGAAATTTTGGTTTTGGCTACAATATATAAAGAGGTTAGAAGCTGTCATTCCCAAACTTACAAGAAAAGGCCAAACAAACTGACTTTTGTTGGGCCTATCAGAGAAATAAGGTCACAGGGCTGCCTGCAAATATAAAGTATGGAGAAATGGGCAACTTTATTTTTTTAATTTTGTGTGTGTGTGTGTGTGTATATATATATATATATATATGTGTATATATATATATATATATATATATATATATATATATACAAAATACATTATTGTGTACCCTGGGGTTTTCCCATTTCCTTAACACCTGTTAACAATCTCATTCTTTTTGTGCCCTCTGCCTCTCCTGTTTTCTTCCCCCTTCTCCTTGCTCTGTTGTTCAGTTCTGCTGGGTTGTTTCTAATTTTTCTTACTCGTTTGTTTGTTTTTCCCTATATCCTTCATGTAAATGAGACCATCCTCTATTTCTTTTTCTTTCTGGCTTATTTCTGCTAATATGAGTCCTTCTAACTCCATCCATATTGCTACAAATGACATAAGTGTGTCCTCCTTGATTGATGCATAGTATTCTATTGTGTACATATACCATATTTTTTTCAGCCATTCATCGATTTGGGGGCATTTGGGTTGTTTCCATATCTTGGCAGTTGTAAACAGAGCTGCAATAAACGTGTGTACAGGTGTCCATTTTAATTAGTGTTTTCATGTTCTTTGAGTAGATTCCCAGTAGTGGTTTTGCTGGGTTGAATTTCACTTTAAATTGTTTGGTCCTTCACACAGTCTTCCATAGTGGCTGGACCAGTTTGTACTCCCACCAGCAGTGTAAGAGAGTTCCTTTCTTCCCACATCTATGCCAAAACTTCTTGTTGTCCGTTTTTTTCATATAGGCCATTGTTACCGATGTAAGATGGTATCTCAGTGTGGTTTTAATTTGCATTTCCCTGATTATTAGTGATGTGGAGCATTCTTTCATATTCCTGTTGGCCATCTGTATTTCCTCTTTGATGAAGTGTCTTTTTACTTCTTCTCCCCATTTTTTGACTGGACTTTTTGCTTTGTTTTTGTTGATTTCTTTGTGGATCTTTCTTATCAGACCCTTATTACTTGTCTGGAGGGCAAAAATTTTCTCCCATTTGGTTTGGGTTTCTTTTTGTTTTGCTTATTGTCTCTTTTGCTGTACAGAAACTTTTTAGTTTGATGTAGACGCAGCTGTTTGTTTTCCTTCATTTTTTTTTTTTTGCCAGCTGTAGTTGTTCCCAGAAATGGATTTCTGAAGTAAAAAATCATGGAGGATTTTGCCCAGGTTTTCCTCTATGTATTTTATGGTTTCAGGTCTCACATCCAAGTCTTCTGTCCATTTTGAGTTGATTTTTGTACAAGGTGTGACGGTGTTATCTTGGTTTATTTTTTTGCAAGCTGTGGTCCTGTTTTCCCAGCAATATTTACTAAAGAGGCTGTCCTTGTTCCAGTGTATGTATTTTGCCCCTTTGTCAAAGATGAGTTGACCATATGTGTGTGTGTGTGTGTGTGTGTGTGTGTGGTTTTACTTCTGGGTACTCGACTCTGATCCATTGGTCTTTTTGTCTGTTTTTGTACCAGTATCATGCTGTTTTAATTATTATGGCTTTGTAGTATAGTTTGAAGTCTGGGATTGTAATACTTCCATTTTCCTGTTTTTCAAGAGGGTTTTAGCTATTTGAGGTCTTTTGTTGTTCCACATGAATTTTAGTAATTTTTGTTCTAGCTCTTTAAAATATGTCATTGGGATCTTTATTGGAATTGCATTGAATCTGTAAATTGCCTATGGTAATATGGCCATGTTGATAATGTTGATTCTTCCAATCCATGAACAGGGAATGTCTTTCAATTTTTTAATATCATCTATTTCTTTTAAGAATGTTTTATAGTTTTCTTTGTATAGGTCTTTTACTTCTTTTGTTATGTTTATTCCCAAGTATATAGTTTTCTTTGGTGCAATGGTAAATGGAGTGTTTTTTTTATTTCTTCTTCTGATTGATTGATTCTTTGTGTAAATGAATGCTATTGATTTTTGTGTGTTGATTTTGTATCCACCTACCTCACTGAATTGATTTATTGTTTCAATTAGCTTTTCCATCGATTTTTTGGGTTCTCTACATAAAGTATCATATAATGATAGCTTCATTTCTTCTTTCTCTATTTGAATTCCCTTTACGTCTTTCTCTTGTCCTGTTGCCCTAACTAGGACTTCCAGAACTATGTTGAAAAGGAGTGGAGAGCGTGGGCATCTTGTTGATTTCTTTGTGGATCTTAGAGGGAAAAAATACAATAAAAAAACCTGAAAAATGCTTGTGAAGGTCACAGACCAGTAATGAAGACTCACTAAAACACTCTGACCTAATAATAATAGAATCATAGATGACTTCCCATTCTCCCCACACCTTTCCACCATATCAATAAGGCTCATCTATAATCATAACAACAATAACAAAAAGTTGAAGGAAGTGTACCCTTCATCTTAGGATCCACAGTACTTAAGTCATGGAATTCTCCAATGAGAAAGAAACTCAAACTTCTACCTACTCCAGGCAGCAAGATAAGCGGTTTTCTACCTTTCCTATTTTGTATCCAAAGTTGGAAATGATATGCTTTCTCATAATGATAACTTAATATTTTCTCATACCATTACCAGGAAGTCTGTTTCTAACTTGTCTTTCTCATTGTAATATGTTGATTTCTTAGTTTATGGAGAGAAAGCTGCTATTGTGTATCCAGTGCATAATAATCTTCCTATTACTTACAGCCACTTGCTCTCCCCTCTTGAAAAAAATGTCTCTTCTTGGAACTATTTTCATAACCCCTTCACATTGCTTTAATCCAAAGTTTTCAGGATCTTTTATGACATTTCCCAGAACCATTAGACCACATTAAAAATGGAACACTTAACATCCTGCTAACTTAAAATTCAGTGGAATAAAGTTTGGGAGACATGGTTCTGTGGTGTATGAACATTCCTTTCTACATATTTAGATAAAAACTAGATGTGATATCCTGGTAAGGGCATCATTTTTATCACATAGTATAAGATGACTTCCAAGTCTGGGCAAGGTCATATTTCTTAAGAAGAAAAAAAAGGAAAGGAAAGAAAAATCTTTGACTCTAGTGAAGCCTAAGGATAATATTGAAGGCAAAAGTAAGATCAGGAGAAAATTTAGCCTTTGACACCTACAATTAGAGCTAACAGTATACATGACTGAACTCCCTAGTCAGGTAGATGTCAAACCTCATACTAGTATATCTAGATATAAGTCTAACAAAATATGCACACAATCTATAAAAAAGAAAACTACAAAACACTTAAAAAGGAAATCAAAGAGCATCTAATAAAAAAATGGAATGATTATCCACATGAGTGATTATTTTCAAGATATCATTTCTTCCCAACTTAAAATATAGTCAGTGCAATCCTCGTCAAAATTCCTGCAAGTTAGTTTATATCAAAAAGCTCATTCTAAAGTTCATATGGAAAGGCAAAAGATTAACCAACACAATATTGAAAGAACGAAGATGACTTTTTTAGTACCCAATTTCAGTATTATCCATAAAGCTACTGTAATTCAGACAGTGTAGAACTGGCAAAAGAATATACAAATAAGCCGGGCACGGTGGCTCATGCCTGTAAGCTTCAGCCTATGAAGCGGCCAGGGCTAGGGATCGCGGTTCGAGTCCCTCCTGTGGCCCGTAGCAAGACCTACTTCCAAAAAAATAGCTGGGCGTGGTGGCACATGCCTGTAATCCCAGCTACCTGGGAAGCTGAGGCTGGGGATTGCTTGAGTCTGTGGTACCCCGGGCAATGAGAGCCTGCGGTTCCACGGGCAAAAATAGCGAGGCCTAGTCTCAAAAAAAAAAAATAGATCAAATGGAACAGAAGAGAGACACCAGAAAAATACCCATACACATAAACAATGGAGCAAAGGTAATGGAGGAAGGATAATATTTTCACCAAATGGTGGTGGAACAACTGGACATTTGCATACAAAAAGTGACTATAAAACCATAGTACATCTTTCACAAATATTAATTCAAAATATATTATAGACACAAATTAAAAAGGCAAAACTATAAAACCAGAAGATAACATATTAAAAGATCTAGATAACGGGGTTTGGAAAGGACTTTTTATCATAATACCAAAAGACTGATACAAGAAATACTGATCACTTGGGCTTCATTTAAGATAAATCTGCTCTGCAAAATACTCTTAAAAGGACAAAACAGGTTGAGAGGAGAGCTTCACAAAACAAACATCTGTTAGAAGACTGGAATCTAGAATATACAAATGACTATAAAAACTTAACAGTAAGAAACTATCAATCCAATCAGAAAATGAGCAAATAGTCTGAGCACACACCTGGCCAACCCAGATTATGCAGATGACAAATAATTATATGAAAAGATATCCCATGTATATCTTTATGAATTCATAATAAAGACATACATGAGATATCTTTTCATATAGTTTTAGTTTGAACTAAAATAAGAGAACCAGGATAAGTTACATAGGGAAAAATACAGCTGTGTTGACAGTGATTGACAGGAACAAGTAATAAATTTTGTGTTTGGTACAGGCAAGGGTTAATGCTTGTGTGGAAGATCATCTGTAAGTATGTAGGAGACGGACAGAGCTCTAGGTATTAAGGTCTAAAACTTTAGATTTCAGGAGCAAGTCAGGGTTATACAGGCGCAAGTAGAAGCACTGGGGAGTTGAATCATGGCTGTTCTAATCTGTTACACTGGAAACCATTTTAGGAGGAATGGGAGGTAACATTGGTTTAAATGTCATACATGATATAGAGGTATAGGACCTCCACTCTAGAATGACTAGGGGAGCTAGATAGGTGTGGCAAGTAAGTTACTGTACCCACACCCACTAACAACACTCATAATTCCCATACTACTTAGTATTGTGTTGTTGATAAAATAAAGATTATAGAGTGGGGCATGTTCTCTAAATTGTCAATACTACATTGTACAACAGGTATTTCGAAGTCAAATAGTAAAATCTGTCAGCTAATGGAAGAGTCATTCCTTTATCAGTAAGTGGTATAGAAAGAAGATTGTACCTCCTGCATAATTATCAGAAGAAATTGTGCTGGTATGATTTAGCATACATCTAGAAATCACCATGATGAGAAACTGAATTTGAACAATCCTACATGTAAATGTAACCACCAAAATTACACAGATTTCTGCTTTATATTAACAGATTGCAATGGCTTGGAACAAAGTGCTAACCCATTATATTTGCTGAATGAATGAAAAGTTTAAGACAGAGAAGAGGTAGTTCAGGGAAGGTACAGAGATTCTCACACACCCACAGCTCCAGCAGAGCTCAGGCTCCCTTCAAGCCTGGCATTCCCTCAAAAGGGCATACTGTGAATCAAAGGAAAACCATAAACCCACATTTCAGCTAAGGCCATTTTAATGGCACAATCAAAGTGACCTTCCTCTGAGAATTGACCTCACGGCTTCAG
>PVHY01013906.1:0-39927 GCA_004024945.1 Uropsilus gracilis
AGAAGAAGAAGAAGAAGAAGAAGAAGAAGAAGAAGAAGAAGAAGAAGAAGAAGAAGAAGAAGAAGAAGAAGAAGAAGAAGGGGAAGAGGAAGAGGAAGAGGAGGAAAAGGAAGAGGAAGAGGAAGAAGAAGAGGAGGAAGGGAAGAAGAAGAAGAAGAAGAAGAAGAAGAAGAAGAGGAAGGAGAAGGGGAAGAGGAAGAGGAGGAAAAGGAAGAGGAAGAGGAAGAAGAAGAGGAGGAAGGGAAGAAGAAGAAGAAGAAGAAGAAGAAGAAGAAGAAGAAGAAGAAGAAGAAGAAGAAGAAGAAGAAGAAGAAGAAGAAGAAGAAGAAGAAGAAGAAGAAGAAGAAGAAGAAGTTATAGTTACAAAAGGTACAGGAGATCCAAAAAGAGAAAAAAAGAAAATATTTTTTCCAGAATAGGGCATTCCATAAAGCCAGGTATCTGACTTACAACTGTGTAACTCAGGACAGGATTCGGGTATTTTGGTTCCACACTGAAAATATATGCATATTTGGAGTTTAGGGATGGGCCAACTGGCCCATCTATTTCTATTCCCCGGTGTGTGAGACTTACTTTCTTACTAAGGGAACCAGCAGAGGCACAGAGTTGTTTGGTATCTGCGTGCTATATCTGAAATCACAGACTCTCCCCCCCCTCAAAAAAGAATAGGAAATAAATCACATCTTTCAAACATCTTCCTGGTAATGTCGACCCTGCTGTGACATTGCACAAGAATCTAGATCACATAGTATGTTTGGTTGGCATAGAAACAGCTTAGAAATTTTCAAGTCAGAAAGGTCAGAATGTTAGGAAGTTTGTAGCAGGAAAAATTCTTGCAGTGACCACTGATAAGCTAAATATCCTAAGTAGACCTCCCTCTTCTCTCTCTGGCATGATGTCTGACTGAAAGACAGAGTCCTGTGTTGTTCTGTAGTGGCTACATAAAAAAATGACACCTCTGCATCATACCACAGCTTAAAGACCTGAGGTTCCCCAGCATCTGCATAGAAAATTGAGATCCAGAAACTGCTTGAGGAGTTAATGAGTGGAGGCAAGATAAGAAGGGGATGTGACAAGGACTGGGTGTGCCCCACCACAAAACACAACCCTTTTTCAATTGTACACATCAGAGAAAGAAGAAACATCAGAAGTGGCTGGATTCTCCCTGAATGCTGGAGACAGTGTCTCCCCTTGCTTTGCACAACTTTAACCTTTCTTGCCACTCCTGGAAACAGATTCACAGCTTCAGAATAAAGGGAAGAACATTGTCTCTTCTGTTTTCTTCTTGTCAGGGTGAAAACAAGTTGGATGGTGGGGTAGGAGGTGATCATGAAAAGCAGGGACATTTCAGGGCAGCACACCAGAGGGAAACTAAGGCCAGTCAGTCCAAAGAGTCCAAACATATCAACAACAACTGCTAACTCTATGTGTCCATTCTACCTGCTACTGACAGTAGAATCCTGCCTATCTGCCTTGGACCAAATCCAACTTGCAAAAATCCAGATTTTCCCACAAGAGAAATGATGGATTGATATTTTCTTAACAAAGATGAGACTTTGAAAGTTTTCATTAGATGATCATTAGATGATCAACTTTTTCTAGGGTATTTTATGTACCACTAGCTTTCTTAAAATTTGATTTGGATGAAGCTCTTTGGAACCATATCTATTGGGTAGAAGGAGCATCAAATTCAAGGTTTCTGGAGTCTCCTGGAATGTCCATTTCTTCCACCATTTACTATAAAAGTTGGCCAAGATTAATGCATAAGCAGTGACTGTGAAAGGCAGACTGAGCTTAGCAAAGACCTCTGTCCTGAGCCATAAGGGGAGTTTTAATATTATTCCTAGCAAGGTTTGCAGGGTGATAATAAATGCTCCTCTGGCATAGAGTCAGTCTGTCACTCTTAGGGCAGAGTAGCATGCATCTTTCCAACTTAAATGGAAAGAGAGTAGGGAAAAATAAGGTGGCAGGAGGGGTGAGCTTCCTGTTCGCTTTACTTTCCACAGCTCTGGGTTTTATGGGACTCTCATGAGAGTGAAGAAAGTGCACACACTGTGAGTAAAATAAAACATGCCAGTTGCCTTTCCAACCTTATGCTCTTAACCCTGTTTTTCAAGCAGTGGTCTATTTAACCACTGAGTCTACCTGTGCCAGAATGTATGCTACAAGGGTAAAATGTTAAGAATCTCTTGACTTCACCCAAACTCTTTTTCTAGTATTCAAAGCATAAGTAATCTGTAGCAATGGCCAGCCAAAATGCTTAACCAAAACTGCTAAAAGTGCAACAGCCAATCATTCAGTCCAATATTTTTGAGCACCTACTGGGTGCCAACCACTACCTGGGGCAACAAGTAGCTCACTATGGATATGTCCTGAATGCTAGCCATAAAACCTTTGTTGTCTACTTTGGAGACAAATACATGCACAAGAAATCACAAGGTTGTGTAATAAGGGATAACAGAAAGACACAAAATACTGGTAACATGGAGAGGGGAGTGAGCAGCTTTGATCAAAGCAGGAAATTCCTTGGTCAAATGCAGCCTCCGTGCAGCTTTGGGAGAGGCACAGAAAGTGATGGGATCAGGAGTCCCCTATTCAAGGCATTTTTGCTGAGAGGAAATTTTCAACCTGCAGAACACTGAATTTTCCATCAAGAGGGTTGCCAATTTAATTTTTCCGTGAAAACATACACACATGCACATACACCACTTGCCCTTGGTTTTGTCACATTGATAGTAATCATTTTTGTTCTGTCTCCCCAGGTCACGCATGCATTTAGATCTAAATTCCAAAGGTGAATACAAAGTAAATGTACCTAATTTCTGTGATTTCAAGGACTCTAGGGAAAAATCTAGGGTAGTAAGTGAATAACAATTAACAATATTTTCCCATCTGATTGGCAGGTCATCTGGTGTTTGCTCTTTAGAAATAATTTAGCTTTCTAGTAAGGTTATCTTGCACACTTTCCAGGGTCCCCTGGTATAAATAGACTAAGCAGTAAGGAGGAAATCAAAACAAGTGTGCATTTGTCTGGAACATGGTGACAACTGTGCAGCAAGGAGGAGGACAAATAGCTACAAGAAAACAACAATTAACCAAAAGCTGTAGGACATAGCTAGTCACTACAATATCACCATCAGATCAAGTGGTTGGTTTTATGGGCTAAGTTAGAAATTCAGGTCAAGGTCAAGAGAGAACTAGAAATAGCTTGCAGTGAAATGATGGATGTATTTGACCCTCCTAATACATTGCTAAAAGTCACTCTAAGTTTGGTAAATTTCCCTTATGAAGAAATAAAAAGAAACCTCTTCTTTGTTTGTCAATAATGAAAAATGGGTCTATTTCCAAAGTTTTCGAGAGCTTGTTTATGCCAAAGTTACATTGTGGACTATGAACGAAGATTTAAGAAACCTAATATTTAGTTCTTTCCTTTTTCAATCAGAGATATGGCAAAAATACTCCTAGTCTGACAACATTTACTTTCATTTTATTTGTAAATACAGATCAATACACCCTTCTTGATGAGTATGCTGTTAAACCAAAAGGAGATAGAATGAATAGGAGCCCAATATGCACTGAACAAGTTTTCCACACTGGGAAATACCCCACTTTTGGACAGACCCCATGATTGGCCACCCATAGGGAGAATAACTTTCTGAATAGGACTAGTCATATATACTGATTAGAGGAACTATGGTATTAGAAAGGCTCCTTGTACATAGTCAGAGCATTGTATCCACCCAACATTTGACATGACCTATCTCCTTCATTCACATGACTTGTGGTTATATGATAGGAAACAACAACAAAAGCAATTCCCTCTCTTCCCACTTGTATTCTCCAGGGTCACTGCCTCCTTTTCCCTGCCATCTCAGTTACTAGCAGGCAGACACAACTGATCAAGTTCATGGTTAATGACATTCTCCACCTGTTAATAGTGATGTGAGAATTTCCAGGAGATTTTAAAATAAGACCCCCAGTCCAGAGGGCTGAGTATGACCTGAGAACTTGTTGGACAAGCAAGTTTTCAAATCCAACTGACCCCAGAACTGCTGCACCAGAAAGGAAGGAAGGAGGGGTCTGATAAGATTTGTTTTTATAAGTCCTAGTGATTCTGATGCAGACCCCGTTTGAGGATCACTGCATTAGCAAGTGCCTTCCAAAGATCAGATCAAATAGAGACAAGTGTAGCTAAACCTCATGTGGCATACCTCTCACAAGTGAAAAGAATGAAGTTAGAGTTTGGTACGTGTTTAAAGAATTTTTTTTGCCCTTAAAACAAAGGCTAACCTTAGTTTTCTTATTAATTAATTTAAAGATTCTTATGATGAACCTGTTTTACCATTAAGTTTTAAGTTCATATCCAGATTATTTTCTCACTCTCTGCATCTCAAAAAAAAAAAAAAAAAGGTCCAGAAGACAACTAGAGCCTGAGTATGGGAAAGACAATGAAACAATTGTCATATTAATTGGAAAGGATCCACAGTAAAAATTGATCCGCATCTCTGTGTAGATGCATTGGGAGTAGAAATTAAGTTATCCTGAAAGAGAAAAGCATTAGTAGATTTAGAAAGAAAGTCAATAGAAGTCACCTTCTCCCCTTTTCTCTTCCTTTCTATACTCCCATCCTCACCACACCCACCTCTGTTCCCCCTAGAAATAGGAAAAGTCCCATCCTTGAAAAGAACAGGTGTACCTCCAAAGCTGACAGTTAGGTAAGCAATACCTCTCTATGAGGCTCTCCCGCATAAGCCTCTTCAGTGTTGCCCAGCAGCCTGGAGTTCTGGCCTTTAGAAGTGGTGATGGATTCATTTAGAATCAGGGGCCCCCAAGCTGGGAGCTCAGGTGCTGCAGAAATGGCAGGTGGTTGGAGCTGACTTGACAGCAATTAAATGTACAAATCTTTGATTAGGCTCCCGGGAATGGAGTCATTAGCAACCCTGAACGGACCAGCTTGCTTTCCACCGCCTCATTAGCTGCTCCACTGATGTTACTTTAAAAAGCCGAGAAGTGGGGAAAAAAACCTCTCCAACACAGGATTAGGAAAGTTGAGTGACAAAGCAGGGAGGGAGGGAAGAAGTCAGTGTAAGCATTTCTAGCTGAACAAACAGGTCCCCTGCTTTTCTGTGGCGTGGTCGCTGACATGAACGTACATGTTTGCTGGACTGTGAAATAGCCCCATACCTGCCTGATTAATTTGCCAAAAGGATTTTTTTTAATCTTCTTTTTCAAATCCTCAGTTGATTCATTTTCCCTAGTCCTCAGTATAATGGGAGTCTGTCTCTGGAGTACAGAGTTCTGGTCTACCACTTCCTTGTATAAGGGGTTCTCGTCTGTCCTTTGGGGGGCCACTGAATCCTGCTGTCAATATTCTTCTTCTACATGATCTCTTTATGATCCCTTATTAGACAGATAAAGGCAGGCTGAAAATAGTCATGCAAGTTTAATGGTCTTTACAACTGGGAGTTTTAACACAAAAGAATAATGTGCCTTATATGCTTAATATAAAATCTGTGTGTCCACTTATTTGACATGAATTTAATTCATTCTATAATTTATTTATATTTATATGTAACTATCAATCTTCTGGTTACTGGATTATTATTGATAAATAGCACAGAAACACTTTTTGACAACCTATTATGAACCTTGATTTAATTATTATAAGGGTGGGTGAGAGGACATGCTTTCTTGGGTTTTAGAATCTTCCACATAAAAATTCCCTCATCTATTCACTTACTTATTTAACAAGCTCCTACCCTGTACTTGCTGATTTTAGACACTGTTCTTGTCAATAAAAATACACAGGATGATAAAGTATATTAGTTATAGTTGCTTCAACTAATAAACATTCATACATAAATAATTCATTTAATTCTTGCAGCAACTCTAAGAAGTCGATACAATTATTATCTCTACTATAGAGATAAAAAAATGGAAGCACCAAGTGGTTAAGCAGCTCACCCAGGTTTATACTCTTGGGAAATAGCAGAATAGGGTTTAAACCCAAGCAGCCTGATTACCTAACCACTAGACTAAGATCCTTCAAGTGGCTTGTAACTTAATAGGGAAGATAAATATCAAAACCAACCATTTTACTGTAACAAGATAAGCACATCTGTGTAAACTGTATAAAAAAATTTATAGCAGTAAGAGAAGGGAATGATAAAGTGCCTGTGGAAAAGAATTGATAGGGGAAATGATGTTTGACCTGGGTTTTGAATTTTGGAAAAACACAGCTTTCAAGAATTTATGACCTGATAAGATAGTTCACTAATCTCTTCAACACCATGATGATATTTTGAAACAAAGATATCACTTAAATTGGGTAACTTAAATGAAGAGATCACATCCAAGAGTGAAAATGATGCCAATAATGATTTTATTGAGGAGATTGCATCTAAATGAAGGTTTAAGTGCTAGTGAATGTTCAAAATTGAGCCTTGCTAAAAGCCAATATGTCAGGAGAGGAGGGAGTCAAATATGGGATCAGGGAAGGGAAAAGAGAGAGAACAAATAAAGAATTATGTTTCAAAGGAGGTGAGAGGAGATAAAATTGGGAAAACATTTAAGCCTAATCATGGAGGGCATATGATGAGAGTCTTTATTTCATTTTACTGAAGGTTTCATAAGTAGGAAAGTGAAAGAAAACTGACTTAGAGGTATCTAGGAAAACAAGAGGGAAATGCAATCCAATTAATATATGAAAAATCATGTTCAGACAAAGAAATATAGGGATTATTTTAATCAGGATAACAAAAAGGTTTTGTGAAAATCAAATATGGTAGCAAGAATTATTTTGCCATGCTTTATGTGCTATACCAATACCACCTTTACTTTTAAACAATATGCTTAATCTTTAGCTAAATTATCTTCTATCCAAATTTGGAGGATACCCAAGCTATTTGCAAGGCTAACACATGGAACAAGCATTTTTATGGTCCTTTTATTTTCTGGTAGGCAAGTATAAAGGCATCTTTCCAAGACATGCAGAACCATGGGGTGCTTTCTCAAAGTTTCTTAGCTTCCCGAGGTCTCAGCAATGGTATATCCAGAGTAGTGTGGGCTCTTCACTGACTCTACTGAGGAGGTGGTCCCTGGTCAAGGAAAGGAAATAATTACCCCTCTTAAGCTGTAACCAACAACAACCAAAAAAGATGATTCTTCTGATTAAATTAAGGTAGGCACCACAATAGTCACCCTTTTCTTCATTTTTCCATTCAATCAATTGTTTTCTACCAGACCACAGTCCACCAGGTTTTGTTGTTTTCCTTTTCTTCTTTAAATAATCTCCTTATCTCTCCTGTTCTACTTCATTTTATGAGGGAAAAGGAGAAGGGGAAAAGTTAACTGAGTTCATTTCCCACCTTAGTTTCCAGATGATTTTTTAAATGACTTCCTCATCTTTCATCTATCATTTCTATCTAGAGAGAGATGGTCTCCCTCAGTAGATCCAAAAAATGTTCTCTCCTTCCTGTTGTTTACCTTAGGTAACGGGGGAAATGCCTGATTGCTCTGGGAGGTCACCCAATGATTATAGAATTTCTAAGACTTCAAATTGATATCTAACTCCAGAACAAGGAACAAAGAGACTCTGGAAGTTAAATATATTGTTTTTCATGACTGTGAGTTGGAGCAAAAATGAAAATAGGACCTCATCTGTTCAGAATAATGATTAGTAGAATGCATAATTTATTTTGACATAATTTCTTTCCTTTGACCTTCATGGGGATCAACTAGAAGGACTGTTGTTAGCTTCTTGAGCCTATTTTCATGCTCTTCCCAACTACCACTTCACCAGAACCGTCAGATGCCATATGTTCCTGGATGCTCACTGTGTCTACATGGCAAAGCCCCAAGCTATTTCCCCTCCTGTGCTCCACTCACTAAAATAAAAAAGGAGAACATGGCCCAGCAGCTCAAGTGGATGCTCCTACTGACTCCCAGTCTTCATCACCTGAGCTTCAGGATGGAGAGTCCATCTTCCTCTTAAGCCTTGTTCAGCAGCCTTTGGCAGGAGTTCCACTTTTTCCTAACTCTCAAGAAAGGCTTGATAATTGCACATATCCTCTACTTAATATCTTTTAAAGACCTAAGATTTTTCTATGCAAACTTGTCCATACCTACAAAAACTTTCATCAAATCAGTTATTTGCCTACTGTCATGTAAAAGATGAAAATGGTGTTTTGGTTTCTTGGTTCCTTTCCTATTCCATTCTAGACCAGCCTCTTTTCTTTTGAGCTCTTGGAACCATGTCCAGTTTCCTTAAGGACTTTAATCCATTCAATATCTCTTTTCCTCTTGTGTTTAATTTTTTTTATTTCCCATAAAATTTTTTTAGCAGATATAGTTTTTCTGTGACACCTAGTAAAAGAAAAAATATTAAGCAACTCGACCTGTTTTCTCTTCCTCCCTCTATCTAATTCTCTCCATTCCTAACAACATATCTTAGAGTCAACATTCTCTGTCTCTCCTTCCTCACTTCACATTCCTACTTTATTGTCCTACTTGTAAGATCAATTGGTTCCTTCCCAGGCTTCTTGATAAGCTTCCATGTGGAGTTTAAGACAGCTGATTTGCTCCTTCAGTATTGACTCACTTAGTTTCCTTTACATCACACTCTTTTGTTTCTCTTCATCCTCTTTTCTTAGCTTTATAGGCTGATTTTACTTGAATTTGCCTTAAATAATGGTATTTCTAAGTATTTTGGACTTGGTTCTCTTCTTTGCTCACCCTACATTCTTTCTCTGTGCAATCTGACCCACTCTCATGTTCCCATAATCACCATTATACTGGGAATATCCAAATCTGATTTGTCAGCAGGAATCTTCTGATAAGTGTCACTGTTATATAATAATCATCTCCTAGATTTCTCCACCTTACTACCCACAGACTCCTCAAACTCTCCTCTTTTGCATGAGCTTACCTTTGTTTTTCTTACATGAGCTTTTTTTTTTATATGTTCTGCATCTCAGCAGATAGGATCACCATTTCTCTAGGCCCCCGGATTAGAAGCCCTAAAAATGTCCTCTGTTCCTTCACTGCAGCATATTTATCACCTAAATTTCTCAAACAAACCTTTTCCTTTTTACTCCAACTGTTTCCCTGGGTTAGGGAGGCCTCTATTCTTTCACTTGGAAAAATGGATTGCCATTAGTGGGTCTAGGGCTTCCTCTTTCTGGTGTAGTCTTCAAATCAGTTCAATACATGAAGCCCTAAACCATAAAATCTTGTCATGGCATTTCCATGCTTTAGTCTCTGCAAATTCCTGTTGACCTGTAGGTTAAAAAGCAATGGTAAGATTATTTACTGTTACCAAGGTCTTTAGCATCATTGCTCCCTGTTTTGTCTTCCACTCCATTTTCATTAACATTGAATCCCCAATGGCCCTCATCACAATCATCACTGCTATTATTCTGTGAGTATTCATCATGTACTGAGTGCTGTGCTAAATGCACATTGTTTCATGTAGTCTTTACTGTAACCCTACCTGGTAAGTACGCTCATTATTCCCTTTTATACCCAAGGAAACTGAGTCAGAAAAAAGATGAGTAACTTGCCAAAACATGCATAGCTACTAAGTGGCAGAGATGGAATTTCAACACAGGTAATTGGACTCGAAAGCTCACTTTCTTAATTTTGTTACACATTTTAGTTTCTCCATCTGCTTGGAATTTCCTCCCCCTCACTTTCCTGCCCCTTTCTTGCTAGTTCCTTCTTAGCCTTAAAGTTTTGTCTTAATAAAACAGCAACTCAAGGAAACCTTCCCTGAGCCTTGAGGCAGGATCAGATGCTGCAGTCTGTACACCCACGCATGGACACACAGCCCCGATGTGCATTCAGCAATCCCTGCATTTACACATAATTATCTCTTAATTATGTGTCTCCCCTGTCAGACTGTGTCTTATTCATCTGTGCAGCCTCAGTGCCTAGTATAGTGCCTCAAACAGACAAGTTATTCAGTATCTATTGAAGATTTAAGTAGTAAAAGCACAATCCTCAGCAATCTCTTAATAAATACATAGCAACTTTTTTTAAAAAAAGCAACATATTCAAGTAACAAGAAAATGATGATGACTCCATCTCAGAGAACTTTGAGTTGAAGCATTCTTCTCTGCAGCTAAGAGCATTTCTGTGCTAATCCATTGTCCTACATCATCAATGTATACTGACCAGCTGTCCAAGAAACTGCTGAAAGATTGATACAAAGCCAACAGGGAAAAGTACCATGGCCAATGGGAGACAATATATTTGCATATTTTACATAAAATTTTACTTTATACCACAATTAATTAATTAATAATACCGTATTTAGGAAATTTCACTTGATTTGCCACTCTAACTTGCTTCCAACTACTAATTCTCAGACTCAATTTCCCAACACTTGCCTTGCATGCAGCCGCCACACTCCCAATCAGGCTATTTTGCTTGTCTACATCTTTGTAATTTTTGCCAATGCTTCTTAAGCAGCTCAGAAAGAACTCTTTATTTCTAGCTCCCTCTGTCCTACCACCAGAAATGACTTTCCAATAGTTACTCTCTACATAAACTATTTTGAAAATAATTCAGGACTAAAAGTTAAGCTATATTATCATTAAACATTCTTCTCTGTGGTCTGGACTGATCTCTAAATCAGCTGTTCAACATTCAGGCTTTGTATGTTTGTGTCTTTTTCCCCCAGGGAAAGTGAATATTTTTTAGGGCCAAGAACAGTTTTATAATTTTTTTCCACAGTGTTAAGTAGGAACACAGGGAACTGATTATTTTCCTTCTCTTTGAGCCCTTGATTCTTCCCAATTTCTCCAACAGACTCAAAGATGGAACATTTCTTAACTGCTCATCTTATCTGAGGTCCAGCTGTCACCACACCCTCATTGTCCTTTCCTGGTGACATCTAGCCAATCACTTCTCCACCTGCAGCTCTAGTCTAGCCCATCTATGCAGTCCAGAGGATCAAACAGCCAATCCAGACTCTCCTTCCCTGAGGTCCCCAGTTCTCCAGAATCCCCTGTCCATGCCATGCAATCACTGGCTTAATCAAATCTCCAAATTTTATGTTCCCTTGTGTATTTTTAATATCATTATCGGAAACAAGCTAACAGCCAACACATTTACAGCAATCCCATGACAGTAAGATCATCAGGATCTCTCCCCACCAATAATACAAAGTGTAAATAGAAACTGCCGTCACTAAAACCTACGGCACTTTTTTGAGTGGAACCAAATCACAAGGAACAATTTAGGTACCCTTGCATGGTGTGAAGAAGCTAGCTTATTTGCAGCTTAATTTTCCATTCAATATGTTGTTCTGTTTTATGAGCCTCATAACCTTGCGAAGCAATTATGGTTAACGTACAGACTCAGACAGGAGGCAGGAACCTGTGAGCTACTTACAAAGGACTTTCACATGGGTGGGTCACCAAACTGGAGAAGTCAGGGAGCAGGAGGCTCAAGGAGGAGGGTCAGGCTGGGGTAGGGAATTGAAAGGAGGTCTTGGGTGATGAGCTGGTAGCATTTTATTCAAAGCTGTAGCATTTGAAAATAATCACTTGGAAATTCCAGCTGATGTATGAAATAATAGATGCGAGCAGTCATTTTCTGGCCGAGATAGTATATTAGCTCATCATGGAATAAACCCACAATTAGCACAGGTCACTGCATTTCCACCTGATCACTTTGCACAATGTATTTAGGGGCCAGGTGCTTTGAGATGTAATATTAGTTCATTTAAATCTGTTAACCATGCCAAGATATAGTTGCTGTTGCTATTGTTGCTATTATTATTATTATCATCATCATCATCATCCTCATCATACAAATGAGGAAAGTGAGACTGAGAATATTTTTTGCTGAAGATCATACAACAATCAACAGCAATGTCAGAATTGAACACCTGGCTTCCTTCACTAGTAAGACTCTATGTACAGGGCTTTCAGTGGTCTCAGCACTGCGAACTCTTAATCCCAATAACAAGCCAAAGAAACAAAAACTGTTGTCTTGAATTTACAGACAGGGAAATTGAGGCACAGATCAGTTAGTCATGATTTGCTTGAGGCCACATGGCTGAGAAGCGGCAGGGCTCAGAGATGAAGGCAGGACCTGTGATTTTTTTTTTTTTTTGAGACTAGGACTCACTATGTTCCCTGGGGTATCATAGACTCAAGTTGTACGGGATACCGCAGACTCAAGCAATCCCCAGCCTCAGCCTCCCAGGTAGCTGGGATTACAGGCACCTGCCAGGGCGCTTGGCTGATTTTTCGAGCTAGGTCTTGCTATGTTGCCCTGAGTAGTCTTAAACCTGCCAACTCAAGTGATCCCAAGCCTCTTGCCTCCCAGCACTTGGACAACAGGTGAGCACCACCATGGCTGGCAGATCCTGTAATCTTGAGGCCACACTTACTTGCCAGCATATTTTATAAGACCTCATTCACAGTCATGTGTGGCTAGCAAGGACCATCTCACATGGCTGCTGGAAGATAATGGGCTCAAGGAATGAACCTGGCACCTGGCTTTCTCCCCACACATGCCTTCATTGTGAGACCCCCACAGCACTTGAAATCACAGCTCTCCCTCTTTCCTGGTTGGTTGCCCCAGGCCCCTTTCTTCTGGCCACAGCTTTCTGGAGCAGAGTCGGCTGCACTCTGTCTTCTTGATACAAGCTGTTGTCCTGTACCATGTGGACACTGAACCAGCATCAAGGGTCATGAGACCTGACTTCCTTAAGGGAGGTTCAACAGAGTCAGTCTGATCTCTTCCCTTGTTCACCAGGGCTGGCAGCAGCCTTGCTCCTTCCAGAGCCTCTCTTCACACTTCTCTTGTCTGTGCATTTATCCCCCTTTTGGCTTCAGTCCTCACACTGTTTATTTGTCTGCTCTCAGGTTCCCAGTGGATAAATTAGAATGGATTTTGGTGACTTACAAGGAGATTCTTGATGGTGTTTAGAAACTGGGGGAGCGGTGAGATGGAGGATGGACAGGGAAGCTGTAGGTGCCTCTTTCCTGCGGATTATCCCAGGGAGCAAATCTAGAGGAGCTTGTTCAGTGGGAGAAAAGGGGAAGGATGTTGGGCTGAAAGCACAGAGTCCTGGCCCCCTCCAACTGGGCCAAACATTGTAGAACTTCAAATGGTAATTCTAAATGGTTTGCATTTGAGGTAAGAAAAATGATGAAGCCAGCAGAGCACTGTCAATGGGCAGATGAGGAAGTTACTCTGTGCCATGTAACCTGAGTTGCAGAGCCACGCGCAGGGTGTACAACGGACCTTCCAGAGCCTGGAGGTCGGGCTTCTGCCCCAGTTCTCCTGCTAACCAGTCATGCAACCTTGGGCGAGAAGTGAGTATCTGAGTTTAGCTAATGAGTCTGCAAAATGGCCAGTGGTTAACTGCTCTCCCGTTAAGATTAGTAGTCCTTGTTACCTACGAGTAACATTGGGACCTGGGCTACAAGTGGTGGTTGTAGCAAAAAGACTTGCTGAGAGCTCTGGAGAGAATGAAACTTCATTTTTGCTTGTTCCTGCGCATATCTGTTAATCTGCAAGCACAGCCTACAATTACAGGGGGTGTGTGATACTGTTCTTTACCTTCTGTGAGTGTTTAAGTGTCTCATATTAAAAGATCATTAAAATGCGAGGATTTTTGGAAGGGTTTTTATTTGAAACATATTATCCTCTTTCTAGACATTTCTTTAAAAATTCATGTAGTAAGGTTAATGAAGTAGAAATTGGAAAAGGGATAGAATCAAGAAGAAATTGTAAACATTTCATGCTGCCTTGCAAAAACTATTTAGAGCAAGATCAACAGGGCCCAGGTCCTAAGTGGACCACCCATGGGTCTGGTTTTTGGCAATTTACTAAATATTCTGCTATTTGCTGCTTTTCATGAAGCTTTTAAATGAGATTGCCTTTAAATGAGATGATACATGACATTCTCTAGCAAGTCACACAGTCGGTCCTCAGTGAGGCTAAGTCCCTCTTCCTGCAAAAGGAGGTATGCAGTGAGGTGGGAGAGAAAGCAACTTAAGGCTGATTTTGTGGATTTGATGAGAAATTGGTATGTATCCTGTTTTATGAAGTCAAAGGTATGTAGGTGTAGGAGAAGATGTAGGTAAGTGCTTGAGTAGGTGTAAGTATAGAAAGGTCTACGTAGGTGTGTGAGTAGGTGTAAATAGGTGAGTGAGCAGGTGAAAGTGCGAGTAGGTATAAATGTACATACGCTAAGGGGAGTCTAGGCTATTCTCCTTGGCCAATGGTCTCAGGCCCTTCCTAACACAAGACCCTCAGAGGAGAGACAGAGACTCATTCATTTATATGGCATATAAACGTCAATCTCTAAATATAAGAGCTTCTAAGAAAATGTGCATTTTAATCACTGACAAGACTCATATCAAAAGAACAAAATGTCATTACTTGAGTTTTAGCAGCAATGTAGATGAGAGATTTTGGTAGGTTGGGGGAGGGGTAGAGTGTGGAGGGGGTGGTGAAAGGGAACAAAGGAAAAAAACCTTTACAGTGTCCCTGAAGTCATGGCATTTAGATGCCAGCCTCTCTTTTTCCTGAGGAGTTCAGGTGGTTCATGGAGGGTAAGTTTTTCATTCTTTCCACACTCTCAGGTGTTCACTCTGGTGGACAGTGGGGAAGAGGGAGTTGAACTATCACAGCCCAGGAGCTTTAACCAAATATTCAAATGGTATGCAATCTGTGCATAGAAGGATAGTGGTGCCAATGACCTGAGGACAAGCAGAGAGAGATTTAAATATGCCCAAATGAGCCAGGTAACGTAGGCATTTTAATACATATCATCTCAGCCCTCACCACCACATGCACACAGCCAACAGGCTCAGCAAAACCCAGTCACACAGCTAAGATTAGCAGGTTCTCCTCAAGTCACAGCGGGCCAAGGTACATGACTAGACTGTGTATCTGGAAGCTCAGGGGACAGTGGGAGTGTCTTTCTGTCTCCACGATGACCGTGACCCCAGAGAGCAACAACAACTCAGGCGAAGGTGTCTGCGGTACACAGTCCATGCACAGAGCAGTCTTGTCCCAGCTTTGATTATTGCTGGTCCCCTGGCGTGAGGCAAAAGGGTAGGACCAGTACCTATCCTTGCTGCCCTCCTTTCTTATAATTCTGTTTTCAAACAACTGGCTTTCATTCCCCAGCAGACTGGGATTCCTAGAAGACCACGTCTGGCTTATTGGGGCAGCAATTGCCCCAATTGCCCCAATTGTTTGCAGGAGGGTGGACACTTCCAGGCCTTCATGCCTTTTCTCTCCTCCTCCCACTCCCAGCACAGTGAAGGGGTGTTCAGGCACCTCACCTGCCACTTTCTGGCCCACTCCAGGTGAACTCAATAGGTCTCAGGAATAAATATTTCATTATCATTTATCCTGGGACATAAATCAACTGAACAAAAAAAATGATCAGAATAGGTGAAAGAACTTCTTTCCATTCTGGGTTTTAAGAGTTTGGAGTTAGACTTATAGCATAACTTGAGTGAAGGAACACTGAGGAAGAAGAACAAGCCACCAAGGGCAAACTAGAAAACAGATATACCAAAACTTAATTTTTCTCTTAGAGGAGATGACAACAGCAGCAATAGTTTAGGTACCACAGGTCTTATCAGAAGGTGGTGGCCCCCAGGAATACCCTTAGGGTGATGTCGGTTATTTTAATGCAGTGACTAATGACTTCAGGAAAGGTTACCACAACTAGCCATGTGATTCCAGTGTGGGGCCATTGAGCCACATGTTATCCTACCAGCCCACCAATCTGGGGACAGGACTGGGGTTGGAGATTAATTCCAGAGTGTGGCCAGTTGTTTAATCATGCTCACATAGTGAAACCCTAATAAAAATTCTGGACACCAAGGCTCGAGGGAGCTTCAGGTTGGTAAACAAATCAGTATACTAGGTGGCAGACTCATCCTGATTCCACAGGGAGAGGACATGACACTGTTCTGGGGACCCTCCTTCACTTCAACCTCTGGGGTTCTTTTTTTAGTGGTCCCTGATTTGCATCCTTTATAATAAAACTGTGTAAGTATAGCATCTTCCTGCATTCTGCAAGACATTCTAATGAATCATCAAATTTGTGGAGGGTCATGGAAACCCCCAAATATGTAGACAGTTGGTCAGAAGTACAGGTGGTCTGAGGAACTTATGACTCAGGGTCCTCCTGTGACTAGTATCTGAAGTGAAAGTAGTCATCTAGGGGACACTATCCTTTACCTATGATGTAGTAAATCTAAGAAGTTAGGATAAAAGTTGCTAAGATCCTGTACCTAATTCTAATATGGGGGTGAGACTGGGAAGTCCCATGATAAGTTATTCTCTATGACAGCAAATTGGGTATACTACAGCTTAACCTGCAAAGTGTCAGATGCCACAGGTTATGGATTCAGTCATACAAGAAGTCCCTCCCCTCTCCAGATGCCATTGCAAGTCCTGATAGTCAGCTGTGAATCAGAATTGCCACAGTCCCCCTCCTTGGGTTTGACTAATTTGCCAGAGCAGCTCAAAGAACTCAGGAAAACAGTTTGTACTGGTTGCCCACTAATTAAGAAAAGGAGATGATAAAGGATACAGATGAACATCCAGATGGAAGAGATGGGCAGGGCAGGGGATGTGGGAAGAGGGCATAGATTGCCCTCTGGGAGTACACACCCTTAGCAGGTGTGTCTTTCTCCCAGCACCTGATGTGTTCAGCAACCCAGAGTTTCCTGGGTCCTGCCTTTTGGATTTCTGTGCACACTTAATTATCTAGGTATGATTGATTACATCATTGGTCATTTATGATTAAGATCGATCTCTAGCCCCCAGACGTTGGGAGTGTGGGAAGAAAAGTTTCAATCTTCTGATCACAGTTGGTTCTCCTGGCAATAAGACTCACCTTTAGGCTACCCAGGGACTTTTTAAACATCATCTTATTAACATAACAAAGATGATATCTTGATTTTTTTAAATTTATCTTCTATGGTCTAGTGAGTGAAGGAAGTTAAAACAAACCAAACATCTTAGGTCTGATCACTTACTCTCTGAGAGGATGCTACAAATCGTTTTTCATGTCAGTTGTCTCTGGGTAAAGCTGTGACTCAAGTTCATTCTCAAATACAACCTGAAGATGTGTTTACATGGTGCCACTGAACTGACATCTTTAGAGTCAAATCAGCTATTTTGGCTGATATGACATGCTAGCACTGAGGAGTGAATTGATTGCTGAATAATCAAACTCATTTGATGTATTTGAAATGGAGATAATTTCACATAGTTCAGACATAGCCCAATTATTTTGTTGTTAAGAAAGTGAATTGGCTTGGCCCTTTGCAATTCGATCGGTTGCTTGGCAATCAACTTGCCAATAATTTTTGCCTCCCCATTTTTCTCCCTGATTTTAATTGTAGCATTGGAATAAAAGGGTAGTCCACCCATCTGCTGCCTTAGATTTTGAGCCTTCATTTAAAAAGTCAATCCATAGTTTGTTTTTTTAAACTTCCCTGACTAAAGAAATCCAACTATTACAATACAACCCTTCTATTTTTCTCCTTCCACTTTATATCCCCCAATCTTTGCCAGTATATTTTTCTTCCCCTTTTTTTTTAATTAAAAATGTGGAGACAATACTAGATGTAATAAGAACTTAGCTGATACAGAGAAAAACACAAGAAATTCTATTGACTCCTACATACCATATTGTAATTTAACATTATTAGATGCATATTCAGAAGTGTTTATCTTCAACTGGGACACCCACATCTTCATATTTCATGCTCTTTTGGCTTCCCAAACTTTCCTCCCTTTACCCAACATTTTTGCATCTCTGTATAATTTCCTGTACTCTTAAATATTCTATTTTCTATTTGGTATTAGCAACATTGCATTTTATCCTGTGTATAGTTTATCAAAGCCTCTTCAAACTTACCTTCATTTTCTAAGGGCCCAGCAAGAATATCCAAGTTTATGGCATTTGCCTGAGTTAGAATTGCTGCTTTTCTCTTCAATTACGAGCTTTTCAAATCTTGACTGCTTGTAGTGAAACATGACCTTTGCTAAGAGACATCAACCCACCTAGAACTTTTCCTAAAACAGCTGCCTGAGCTGTGTCCTCACTGTTTCTCTCCACATCTGATTGGCCTGGAAGAAGCTACTATCCCCTAGCAAGGCTTATCGCATGACCTGCTGTAAAGAGCTAAGTTCAGACTGTGATGTTTTGGCTAATCGGATCCTTACCCATAGAGTTTTTAGTTAAGAAATACACAAATTGATTGCCATGGGGGTGAGGTGCATGGGCAAGGCATAGCAGCCCTGAGCCAGCTGAAGTTAGTGCAAGCCAAAATCATGAAGAAAGAGTAGAGAAAGGTAGAGGGGACACTTCAAGTTCAGGGTAGTAAGAGAGAAACTAAACTATACATTTACAGAGAACAGAAACCAAAAAGATGGCCAAGTGATTTGAATGGCAGAGCAAGAGATCCAATTCATCCAGGGGCTGTGATCCCTAGAGGTACAATGTCTCTGTATGGAACAGTCACACCTTGGCTTCTTATGAGAGAATATTCTCTGTCATTCTCCCAGTTTCCTGCATAACCCAGACCGCTCTTCATATGAGCCAGCCATCAAAGATTGTGGTTCCTTGTAATGCTTGGTGCCCACATGTAATGCTCCAGCCTCTGGACAGGAGAAAAACTAATGGGAAGCATTGCTAGTTGCTCTTGTTCTATCAGGGTGACCAGCTCACTTTTCCTCAAAATATCCCTCAACATGTTCAGCCACTTAGTCAAGATACCTCTCTCCCAGGCCTGGCTCTCCAGCAAAAAATGCCTGAAGGGTTCAAGGTAAAAATAAACAAACACAATACGCTTTCAGGTCATGAGCATTACATTCTTCTAGCCTTACCTAGAAGGATGTGATTGGTCTGGCTGCATGTGCTCCCTGAGCTCCACTAGCCCTATGAGTTAACAGAAGTACTTACTCTCCCACTTCTGAAGGAATGTGATGCCAGAACAATCCCAGTGCCATCCTATTCCTTTTCTGATTCCTTAGTCAAGAGAGCCATGTTTTTGATACAAACAGGGCCATAAAATGAAAAGAGGTGAATATTTATGAGCTCTACCCTACTCTCTTCAGGGAATAAAGAAGTCAACATTTCATCTTCAGAGTATCAAAAAGAAAGGCACCTGAACTGAATGCGAGTTTGTAGTCAGTGGGGCTGGGAGGCAGTTGCTAAAATCTTGGGTCATCCTCATTCCTTTCACAGAGGAGTGCCTCATATCCTTCATCATAAATGGGATTTGTCTACTCCATATATATTTACAGTGATTTAAAGCCTCCATCCCCACATATACACATATGCACACTTGTACATCAGGCTGAAGAACAAACTCTCATGAATATACACAACTGAACTGTAGTCTTTACAGAGTTAACACCTTAGTGAAGATAGATAGATAGATAGATAGATAGATAGATAGATAGATAGATAGATAGATAGATAGATAGATAGATAGATAGACAGACAGACAGACAGCTGCTAGATAGGCTCTTTTGACCCTAGGGGTCTCATGCCATGACTGATTCTGAGACCATAGTCTCATTTTTTATCTCTTCATCTTCATCTGGTAGTGATTATGTGGTCATTCAAGTCAGGAAGCCTGCCCATCATCTACAATAGGGCGAGCTCTGGGCTAAGGAGAGTGGGTTATTCGGTCAGCCTAGCATGCTGAGGTCTCAGCTGTGCCCCCTGAATCATCACTGAGGATGCCAAGGACTCCATGCCACAACTCTGCATGCCTGACTCATATGGCAGCTTCCCCAGAGAACGCCCACGGCTCCAGGTACAGCTTACAAGCTAGTGGCTGCCTCCACATAGAGACAAAACAGGGCCAGTCTTGCTGAGCTCCACTTAAAGACACAGGGTCAGGTGATCAGGGCTGCAGATAGCTCCTCACACTCCCCTCTCCTCTGGGTTTCTAGCTTTGGCCATGATGTCAAAGTATAGTGAAACCACTTAGGGTTTATTATTTCACATCAGAAATAATATTATGAAAACTAGAAAACATCAGTCCTTGCTATGAAAGGAAGGGAATCAGAGGGCAAGAGCATTATATAAAGCATCATCCCCAAGGTCAAACTTTGGGTTCTTGCACCCAGCCACAAAGGTTTTGTTTTAGTAGTGTTTAATAGCTACTGTCTTTTGTAAAGATAATTCTGATGATTTTGAGAGCTGTTCTCTCTCTTACTTTCTCTCTCTCACAAACATACACACACACACACACACACACACACACACACCCATAGTCAATGAAGTCAATAGATCTGACACTAGTTAATATAGTAACCCTCTCTTTTCAAGCTTCATTTGGAAAGCAAAAAATTTGGATTGATTGCTCACCAAGATCTTTCTAACTACAAAGAATGCTGATGCTGTAAATACTACAAATCTCTCTGGCCTCTGACTTTAATTTTCCTTTCAGATAAGTAGTTTTCCTTTGAAAAGAACCATACAATTGGGGCAACCCATAAGGATATTTTTAATGTCTTCCTTCTACATAGGTGACTAATATTTAGAAGTATAGGTAAAGAGAGCAAGTAGTGGGAGTATAAATTAAAGAGGACAAACCAGAGAGGTGTAATTGAAACCTTTCCCATCAAATAAATATAATGAAGCCCACAACAAACTGTAAACAGAGAAACTCCACAGTCGTGCATTATGGGAGTTGCCGTAGGGAAGGGAGTATTGAGAGAAGTAGCTGACTAAACAGAGACTTTTAGAAAATATCAGAGTTGGGAACAGGAACAAGATGGTGCCTAACAGGGAAAGATGCCAAGTCTTCTTTCCCTGTTGAACACCAGCCTCATCCAGTAAGCTTTAATCCATTACTTGTGGATTTAAAAAAAAAAAAAAAAAAACAGAATGGAAGGAATCTGAAGCCATAGAAGAAAGATGAGGCAAGATTCAAACGAGTGAATCTCAAAGATTTTTTAGCTTCCATCAGACGTTGTCATGGTTTTGTGAGAAGGGTTAGTCTTGGTGAATAGTTAAGTATTTTAACTTAACTGAGTATTATCTCACTATATCTTAAATATAGTTCATATTTTAAGAAAAGATATTTGTAGTATGAGAGCTTGAGGAAGAGAGAAGTGGGTGCATTTAATAAGACTTCTATAAAGATAAGGGAGCAGAAGACAAGCCAAATTGATCTCTAGGTCTTAGATGAAATAAATTCTTAGTAGTTGTGGGTGAGGCACACGGGTTTTATAAAAAGAAACCATAGTTCTTGTTAATTATATGCAGATTAAATTAATAATGTTTAATGGTTACTTCAGAGTATTTTCCATAAATCAAATGTCTTCATGTAAATTTGAGGGACTTATTTCAAATGAGGCATTCCCAAGAAAAAAGGAAACAGCCCACAGAATATTATTCCATTTAAAAAAAAACTCTCAAGGGAATTTATTTAAAAAGTAATACTACATATTAGCTATAAATTAAAGCTTACTATGAATTTGAAGTTCCCTCCATCTTGAAAGGCAAAGTAAATCATGAATAAAATACCACAGGAACATAGAGGTCTCAGAAGAAACACAATCTCTAGTTCTAGAAAACTCATCTTTGCTCAAATGATAATTAGAACTCTCCTTCCTATTTTATGCATTTAGTCAAAGTCCCACCCTTTTGGACAATATCTATTATCCTCTTATCTAATAATTTTAACCTTCTTTATTTGAAACTTTCATAGATTCTAAAGTTATAATGATTATCAACAGTCATTATTTTACATTTCTGAAAATGTCATCTCTTTTCTGCATTTCATGACTCAGTTCTTTGATTTCCTGACATCCAACATGACCATCAGCAGTTTCCTTATCCTCATGTCGCCTGACTTTGGATTCATGAAAACTAGCAATGATCCCTTCCAAATCAAATCCAATGATAACACTTGCTTCCCATCTTTGGTACCACTCCCTGACATCTTCTCTTGGCTGCATCACATCCATAATATTCCTCTGACCTTGGCTGAAAAAAAAAAAAAAAAAAAAACTTCTCCAATCTGCATTCTTCACTGAGTTCAATGTCCAGTGACAATAGTTCAGACAGACACATAAATGATTGAGGCAGGCCAGGGGACAAGGACAGATAAGGTGGTGCTCAGCTCAAGGAAGGTGGTCATTGTATAGCTCTGACGCAGGACAAAGGAGGACTTAGGAAACTGAGATTTTTATGAGAAATTTCCTTCTTTTGAAATATTAGAAATCAATTTTTAAAAATTTAAGTAGTTATGAATCAAATTAGTCATATGGAAAGACTGGAATCAGCCTGCAAGTTCTGTATTTACCATCATCACCTGACACTGTAACCTCCATCCACCCACACCAACTCATGGGCTCCCATTATCAAAAAGGTCAATGTGAAGCTAGGAGCAAATCAAGACCATGGATGGAATTTCTGGGAATGGAACAGAGATAGGTTCTGGCTTTATACTATGGCATACATATAGAGAGATTTCCTTAAAGGGTTTGGGCAAATTTAATGGGAATTCAGGGAGACAAAAATGTCCTAAATTTTAAAAAAATAATTTCACTGGGTTTCATTGGTTGCAAAGAAAGGGGGAGCACACACAGACTTAGGATCCAGCACAGTTCTAGCAACCTGATCATCATTCTTGCAACCAGCATCTTGATGCCCTCTCCCTGGTGCTTCTCTTTTAATAAGCCTGTTATCACAGATCTCAGTTTTGCTATATTCTTCTTGGTTTCTCCTTCTTACTAAAGGACTCTTTGCCACATTTCCATTTCAATTTCCTCAGAAAAGAATTCTGTTCAGACTAGTTAATCATTTCCTGACCTTGTTTGAACACTGTTTTCATGCCAACCTGCCTCGTAGGCTTGAAAGCCAAGTAAGAAATTTGATTCCCTCGAGTCTACCCATGGATCAAGGACCTTGGACCCCCCATCCATTCTGTGGGCAGGGGGTGATATTGTGGGAGGCTTGGAGAGTGATCTACCAGACACGGTTCTCTCGCTGTAAGACACACAGTGAGACAGACAGGTGGGATGCAGGAGAGTATTCTCTCATCAGGCACTCTGGGGATGGCATTAAAGAGATTGAATCTTTTAGAACAGTTTGTTGCTGAAGAGGGAAGGAATTTGGGAGAGAAAAAAGAAACTGAGATTTATACATGATTGGTAGAAAACAAAATAAATGCTCAGACCTAGTCAGTTCAAGAAATAAGGGCATAAACTACAATAGGGAAAGAGGAAATCTAAGAAGACTGCCATTGCTCTTAGGATACTAAGTAACACCCAAATCTTGACACGCAGAGTACTAACTTATTGAAAAATAAAGAAGTTAGAGAGATAAAAATCAAAACAAGAAGTTGATTGATACAGTTGACCTGGAAAAGCAGCTCAGACCATTGGCCAAATGGGCATCACCGTGGAAACAGGTAGATCTACCACTGGTGACAAACAAACCAGCAGACAAATGCTGTCCAGCATCTTAATCATAATTAAGGTATGAATTAAGAATTGTTTTTCTCAAATTTACTAGAAAAATTCAGACACTGCTCCCTTTTGGGAGGAGTGAAATGAAAGTACAGATATTTTTATATTATAGTAATGGTAAAAATGCAGGAGTAAGTGTCCCCTAATAACAGAGAGGAATATTGTACATTGTATTAAAGGTCAGTGAGGTAATAAATATACTAACTTAACCAAATGTTTTGAGAAGTCACTTTAAGCACTACTGAAAAGAGGCACTGCCTTCCTGGGGTTTACATACTGTGAGGAGACAGCTCACAGTATGTAAACCTCATGTGGACACCCATGTAAAATTCTGGATCTATGTTTTGAGGACTAGTACCTGGTACTATGTAAGCAAGTCTAAGGACAGCTCACCCAACCTGGGAATGGCAGGTAATCAGGAAAGGCTCCAGGAGGAACAACATTTAAGCTAAGCATTGAAGGTAAAGATGGGAAGAGAGACCTCTAAGCAGAGGGATATATGCAAAATTTTGGGGGTATGGGAGAATGGCAAAGGACTGAAAGGAAAACAGTTTTGGTGAGGTAGAGAGCAATGGGATTGTTCTGGGTATGCAGGTATTGCCATGGTCCATCTCTGAGACAAGACCACCAGGGAAATCCATTTGGAAGGAATAATAACAACCAACAAGACACTTAAGATAATCAGGCAGCTGACATCTAAGAAGCTACAATTTTTGTAATTTGTCAAAACCAATAGATCTTTTGATAAAAGGGACTTTTTACAACATCAACTGCACAAATACAGCTAAGATATCAGCTAAGATGAGAACTGACCACCAGAGACAGGATACTGCTGTCATCCTGGTTGCAACCGTTTCAATGAACTGGTGGAGTTGAAGTCTGATTGGATCCAAAGAAACAGGAGCAATTAATCAGCAGAGAAGAGAAACAGGATGCTAGTTGGCAGAGAAGGCAAAGTCAGGGGACTTTCATTTTTATTTATTTATATTTTTACCATGCTATTTTTTTCTTTTCTTTTCTTTTCTTTTTTTTTTTTTTTGACTAGACACATACACATTTTTACTTCTTTGAACTTTCATATTTAGATTCATCAGATGTATTAGCAATTTGGAGCCCATTCCAATACTAAGACAAATAACCTCTTTTTTTTTTTTTTTTTTCATTTTGTTTTGTTCTCTTTTTAAAAGAGATATGGTGGTGGGAGATCTATGGGGCATGTACCTAAGGAGAAAAATCAAATATTTAACAACAATATAAGAAAATAAAAGCATTTAATAAAATGAATTTTTAAAAAATCAAAAAGACAAAGACGAAGGCGACAAAGAAGATGAAGATGAAGAAGAGGAGGAGGAGGAGGAGGAAGAGGAAGAGAAGAGAGTCGGTTTTAGATTGGATCAGCTAATTCAGCAAAATTGAGTTTCATCTCTATTTTTCATTTCTTCCTCTGCACCACAGTACACCAGTTTGCATGCTAACACTTCTGAACTCAATAAATATTACTGAGTTTTGAAGATATGCTATCTGATGACACATGTCGGAGGCACAGCAATTAAGAAAACTCGGTGCTTGAATTTGAGTTCACATAAGGCCTGGAAAATAGACCTGAGAACAGATATTTACAAATCAATACTCTGTGTATATACTGAAAGTATAACCAAAGACAGGATAAGACAGAGGTTGTGGATTCAATCTGGATCCCAGAGAATGAATACAAGCTTGATGGTGGCCACAAGGGTAGGAAGGCATTCAGTTCAGGACTGTGGAGCTGACATGGAGTATGATTGTCTTTTCAAACTGTCTCAACTTTGCTTCCAATTTCATCTTACTCTCTCCAATCTAGACTTCTCTTGGCACCAACAACATGAATTTGTAAAAGATTTGACCATTAAACACAGAGAAGTCAGTTGGTCAACATAAATAATCCTATTTCCATATTCATACATGCAATCTACTAGCAACACTCATGGTAGATTCTACTACATTGATAATAATAACCTGTTCAATTTAAGACACAGCTCCTGTAAAGTTTCCACATTTAAAAATGAAACTGTAGAATTTTAACAAAGTGTCTAAGTGGGAGCTCACTTTAAAAAAAGGAACCTATGTGTTTTAATGTCTTACAGTAGGCTTGGAAGGGCAGGGAGGTATTAAGTAGACAAGGGATAAGCTGGGAACAGAATTTATAAGATGAGAATAAATGACTTGTGGGTAGTTAAGGTGATAGACTCCATGTGTCAAAGCATTTACTCAGAGAATATCCAGGTCTTAGATGGGAACATCTTAAGCAATTTCCTCACACAATAAAACTTAAACATGGAAACATAGTTAAAAGTTCAGCACTAACGACTGAAAACTTTCTATATGGGAGAAAAATGATTGCCTCCAAAAGTTGACTTCCTGGAGCTCTAAGGACCAAATTGTGTTCAGCCTGATAATACCCAGGTTCAAGTGCAGAGCATGAGAGTCTGCAGTGAGAGCTCCCTTACCTTGAGGGCAAGAGTGAATCCTGACTAGAACAGACAAGGCTTGAGAGTCTTGTAACTATAGCACCTGCCCTTTCTATTACCTCCTGAATCTACTCTAATGTTCCCAGGCACCTGAAACCATTAATGGAGTGGCCCCAATTGTCAGAGATAATGTCACCAGCCTCCTCCTTGCTCTTGATGAGCAAATGGATGCTTGGTCTAAAACATTAGGAGTTGTTAATGTCTGCTGGGAGTTACACAGTCAGAGATTTACAGGATTCTGCAAAGACCCATTACCTTTCCTACTTTTAGACGCATTGATGGCTATTTCAGTATGTTAAATGACATTCTCTAGGGAGAGCTTCTTATCTCCTCCTACTGCCACATTTCTTAAGCTTTTGGTCATAAGAATCACCTAGAAGGCTTGTCAAAGCCCAGGTTTATTGACCCCATGGTTTGTGCTTTGGCCAGTCAAAGGATTTGCTTTTCTAACAAGTTCCCAACAGAGGTGATGCTGTGGATCTAGGGACTCCACTTGTAAAACTTGGACCTTAGGGGTTCCTTGATTCTCCTGAAGTTCTGTCATGGTGTGTGTGGATATACTTTTGTGTTTTGTTTTTTTTGTTTTTTTTTTAATTTTTAATTTATTTATATATATATATTTCACAACATTGTAATTCCAGGGGCTTACCCCCCCTCCCCTCCCTTTCCCCCCTTTTCCATCAAAGTTGTGCACTTCAGTTTGGTGCTTAACTTGTTTTGACTTTTCTTCAAGTCTTTTGTTTATTTTTTCACTATATCCCATATATTATTGAAACCATTTGGTTTCTGTCTTTTTCTTTATGACTTGTTTCTGCTAATATGATTTCTTCTAAGTATACTTTTGTGTTTTGTTTCATCGCTGCCATCAGAATCTCAATGTGAATTAAACTACAAATAAGGAAATCCAACAATTTTAAGAACATTACTAAGGTAAAATGTGTGGAAAAAACATTGATCCCAAAGATAAAAGAAGACACTACATTCATGGTAAGTATAAACTCATTGAATAGAGCAAAGTAAATCTCACAATAAATGCTCAGAGTTGTGGGTTAGCAATTGGGTAATGGCTGATAAGCACAATCGAAATAAAGAGATTGGGATAGGAATTACTATTCTCACCCTACAGGAATTTATTTTTAATTAGAGATAATTATGCTGAGTTACAACAAGTGATTTGAAGCATTACACTAATTCAGAATTAATAAAGGATGAATTACTGATGCAATCTTTAAAAATGTAACCTATCAATCAACACTGAAATAGCAACAGACAGCAAACTATCACCTGTCATGGTTATTTTATGTCATCATAGTTAGAACTGGTCTTCAGATTATTCTTCAGGAGGCCCTGCAGAACAATGAGACGCCAACATCTGTGGCTCCAAATACAATATAATGGAAGTTTACCGCTCCCCATTGACTGAGTCTCAGAATCTCTTGCTTCCTAGAGGCAGTGGAACACAACCAAGACAAGCACAGACTTGTGCCCAGTCAGACAATGGTCCAAAACCCATCTTTAGCCTTTATTAGTGATATTACTTTGAGTAAGTTGCTTCCATCTCCCTCAGCTTCAGTTTCCATCTCCCTCATCTATAAAATGGGAAAGAGAGCCTGACACACAAGACTTTCTTGATGATTAAAGGATATGAGCCATAAAATCTCTCTGACATGTAAGAATTCAGAAATTGTAGTGTAGCTCTGATCCTTCCTTATACTAATGGTAGTCATAGAATTGCATTTGGCTATCAGGCTAATTCTTTTCAGCTCTAGCTTTATTTAAGAGGACATTGACAGCCATCCTGTTTTCAGGTAACCAACATCACAAAAAAAGGTGTGGCTCATCATCTAAAGGTGGTACTGAGCTTGTAATGTAAGTAAAATCCTTCACTCAGTTTAATAAGAAGATTAATGAATGCTTGACTAGACATCTACCTAACCACATTCTCTCCCCTGAATCTGAGAGTCCACAGATAGAAGAAGACAGATTAGGATAAGGAAAGAGGGTAAATGAATAATAAATATCTCCCACATGGAGACTGTTAATCTCTATAATAAGAAAGAAGCTGATGATTGGCTACCTTATACTTCACCAGGGAAAAAAATTATTGAACAGCATCTATGAGTCAGTTTTGTTTGCATATAATTATATAATGCTCTTTTTCAAGAAAAAAAAAAATATTGCCCAAGTTCATAGAGTCAGTGTTTAGGATAGTTGGGATTAAACCTCAGATCTGTTTAACTCCAAATGTTACATGTTGTTAATTAAACCATACCATCTTCACAAAAAAAAACCAGAAAACTGACATCCCCAACTTCATAGCACTGCTATTTTAAGTAGAAAAAGGAAAGATGGTAGGTATGTAGGAAAGAACAAAAAACAGAATGTAACTACAATAATTGCAAGGAAATCAAGATAAGCTGCAAGGCTGCTCCCCCTACACAACCAGAACAAAAGTTAATGACTAAATGCACAAAATCAATTGACACAAAATACATTACCGAATTTTTATAAGGTCTTTTGTATCTCCACTGGACTCATGGTTAACACAACTCAGTGGTAAAGGCAATGAAGGCAAGGGCCTGTTGAGGGCAGCAGAGAGTTGAACCTTGATGTGCACCTTTGTTCTCAAACTTGGCCAGAGCAGGGAGCCAACAAAAGCCTCACCTGCAAGGACTTTAGTGATATTTAAGAATCTGGCACTGTGTATCAACTTAAAACCAGGTTTTTGCATTCAGATTCAATCAGGCATTTGCATTTGGGTCAGAGTGACAAAAGGACCTTGACCAGAGTATAGGTTGCCATAGTAGTGACTTAGAGGACCAAGGAGCCCTGATGGAGTTAGAAACCTGGTGCAAGCATGCTAAGCCCTGGGCTCACAGCAGAACAGACACGTTTGGCTTAGCTTTCCCTGTGATCCTTGGTAGAGAGATAGTAGAGCAGGGTTGGCATCATCCTTAGTTACTTGAGTGACCAGAGAGCACATTAGTTTTAGGTTCCTGCTTTTAAATGGACATTACTCACCGAGATAGCTGAATACCCTTCATGAAAATTCTAGAAGTCATAGACATCAGTGGAATTCAGAGCCTGCACAATGCTGTGAACCAATTAAAAAAAATTGAAAATAAAGATAAAGAGCAACAACAATATCCATGTTCTTGCGGATAACTTAAGTGAAGGCGCACTCATCAGGGCTCAGGTACTCTGCTCAATTCAGTGATCAAGTTTTGGCGTGATCACTGCCCTCCAAAGGACTGTGTGATCGTATCACTGAGGAGACAAGTCCTGTAAGTAAGAAGGTTTGTAATGCTGTTTAAGCCTCTGTTAAATGACAAAAATGTAAACAATAGGGAACGGAGGAGCTCTGAAGATCACATATGTCTGAGAGAGTTTAGATTTGCTTTAGAAAAAAGCTATAATCTTAAGTGGATCTTGGAAAGAAGTTAAGGTGAGCTTAAAACAGTGAGAAGGAAGGTGTTCCAAGAATGGTAAACTCTGCAAGTTCAGCAAAACCGCAGGAGGGCCAGGGCATGGCGAGGGGACAATGACTGCCTCAGTCTGGCTGACGCTGGATTCGTGTGGATAGAACACCACACAGGCATTATAAGAATAATCTCACATTCAGATTAGTATGACCATACATGACATCAGTCCCTAATCTATAATTTGGGAAAATATGATCATCAAATGTCACCAACCACGAAGCTCTGATAAACCCTTTGAAACCAGGAAAGTAAATCCTGTTGTAATTCTACCACTATGTTCCTACTAAAGTATTTGGAACTTCAGAGGCTAAATAAACCAGTATAATTTATTCTCTTTAACTGGAGAATTATGTTCCAAATGAAAATTTAGCCATAAAAATTATATCAAGGACATAGAAAATAAATTTCCTGATAGAATTGCGAAGTTATTTGTTTTCTCTTTTTGGAATTAAAAAAATGATAAGTGAATAGTTTGAAAAACTAAGTATCACTGAGCTCATGCATCCATCTAGTTTAAGGGAGGCATTTCTTCTCAGCTCTCCATGTAAGGGCAGATTCCTTGGATTTTCTTAACATCCACTTAACATCCACAAGTAAATCACACAGCTTCCCCAAGCAGTTGAGTGGAATGGAATTGAGCTTTTATTTTTTCCTTAAGGAGGTATGGTTACTGGAAGGTTATAGCTACTACCAGTAAATGTAACCCTTTTGTAATTAATGATCACATAATATGCAATACTTCCAATAAAAGTTCTGCTGGAGAAGCAATGCCTTTATGACTGATTAAAGAAATGAATGAATATATGCAAAAGAACTGTGGGTGACAACACCCAATTCAACAGATTTCTCAAAATGCAGGCAGTGAATTCCCTGCCTCAAAATCGGGAGGGCGTAATGCCGATGTAAAATGTATAACAGACAAAGATGGGGAATCTGCATTTCAACAAATTCCTGGGCCAGTCCAACAGCTCCATGGCAATAGTCTTCACTGTGCAGTGGGGAGAGAGCAGACTCTGGAAGACTGGAAGTTAAGCTAAGAAGCATCAGTAGAAGATGCTGAGTGCAGGGCTAGAAGACATCTGGACAGAGGGTCCCAGGTAGTTTCCTGAGAACCAGGAAATAGAAGTGCCATGAATGGCTTCTGAAGGGGTGCTTAGACCCTAAATGGCTTCTGAAAGGGTGTTTTGCACAATCAGGGGGTCCTAAGAAATAGAGAACAGAATTGAGTCTGGGACACTGAGACCTACCTCCTGGGATCCAGACACGTGAGGGCATCACATACTAGAGTGAGGCTGCTGCCTAAGATCTTCAGTGGCTCTTCACATTCTCCCAGCTGTGTTCTAGCAGGAAACTGGTGGGAAACAAGACAGAATCCTATGGGGCAGGTCCCTGGTGCAAGACAGAATCCTACGGGGCAGGTCCCAGCAGCCAGAGACTGGCTCCTTTGGGAGGAACACTTGGCTTCAGAGGGCTCTACAGATTTCTCTCTGTAGGTAAAAAGGAGCACAAGGACACGGTATTCAAGATAAAGCCTGCTATATCCCAAAGGGCACCTGAAAAGACCAACCTGAGAAACATGCAGATTGGATGAAGGGGTCAGAAACCATAGGCCAGGCAAACCATAAGGAGACCACTGCCAGCCAGGTTTGATTTGCTATAGTCTGCCATGTTCCTACAAGTTTCAATTGCCTGCCGCACTGATTGTGCCAGACTGATTCTCTGCACACTGTAGTGATGGTGTCCTCTCAGTCTTTGTTTTTCCTACATGGGTGGTGCTGAACTGCCCTGACCAGTCCCAGTCTAAGTAATATATTTGATTTGTATTTCAGTGCAAATCAGGTAGCAGTCTTTTGCTTTTTATTCACTGAGAAGTTATATAATTTGTGCTCAATATAAGCTAAACATAGGAATAGAAAATTGAGCAAAACCTACATGGTACTTACCTCTATAAGGAGGATGAGCTACGGAGAGACAGACACAAAAGTCAGGGGGTGTGCCAGGGCTCTGCAAGCAGGGGAATTACACGGGGAAAGGACTGGAGCCCCTAACAAGAACTGCATCTGCAATGTAGATAAAGTGTGTATGTGGAGACGGGGCAGTGATAGGAGATGGGTGACATATGACTTTGAATGCCCTGCAAAGGAGTTTGGAATATAACTTATAGATGCTAGGAAGTACTTGAAGTTTTTACAGCTTGTGAGTGGATTGGTCACTCCTGGGCTTTGGGAAATATGCTTTATACCAAAGTATAACCTGAGGTAGAAAATGTAGACTCTAGAGACAGGCTCCCTAGTTGGAACCCTATTGCAATAGGTCAGACGAAAGATGGTGAAGTTCTAAGTCAAAAGCAGCAGCAGAGAGGATAGTTTGAAGAGATCAAAAGGGACACATAGGAAATAAAATCTAGAAGTCTTGTCACTGGAGAAATGTTCCTGTACAAGTGAATGTCATTAATTAAAAAGGGCCACAAGGAGAAAGAGTATGAAGCAAGCTGACACGCTCTATTCTAATTCATCCTTCCCCCTTCCCGATGCAGTTAAGAATCCCCCATTCAGTTCACTGACTGGAGCATAGCCTCTGCTGCTCTGAGCGCCCCCCCTTCCCGTGAGCCCCCCATCAGTTAACCTCATCAGATACAAGCTCATTACCTCCTAATCCAACCATTATTTTTCGGATGCTTACTTTGTTAAAGCCGTGGCAGTAGGTGTCATCTCAGGGAGGCAGAGGATTAAATGGTGAATTAAGATGTAGTGCCTGCCTATAAGAAGCTCACAAGCTAGGAGTCACTGAAGCATTCATCCTTACCATAAGCTAGACCATGTGGGAAGCACTCGTTCCACCGGCTGAATAAATTACAGTGCCAGGAAAGCACATACAGAAAGGAATGAGGGGTTGACACGGCTCTAACACCAAAACTGCCTCCTGGCGCTCACAATCTCAGCCATTCATTCATTAAGACAACTTGATTTTCTCAGTTGTTATTTTTAGAAAAAAATGATCATTTTAAGCATTAAAACATTGTGCTTATCTATCTTATGTGCTGAGATTACACGTAAATATTTCATTTGAAGAAAATAATTCTGCTGTTCAAAAGTGAAAATGTAGCTGGACAGCTTAAAACCCACTGAATTAAAACAGCCCAGCACCCTGGACATCCGTGAGCCTGGTGTGTTGCAGCCACCTTGCCAGAGCCACGCGCTTTGAATCCCGCATAATTCTCTGTCCGCACCCAGCTTTGCACACATTGGTCTAGACCTAACAGGACTGTCCCAGGATGCAAAAACAGCTGCTTGATTTAATTTCTAAAATTCAATCACCCAGATTTTTTAAGATACCAGCCAAATATTTGGACTGGTTCTTTTTCCAGAAAATTTATTGGTTCGCATCACATAGACAAGAACTCTATGTCCAAAGAACTTGGAGTTTCAAAGTGACATGATGATGCAATGAGACATTTTGACCAAATTCCATCCTGGGCTTGATGAATCCACCCAAAGGAGAGGAGTGGCTGGCTGCTTCTGGTCCAAACTAGTTCTCAGCCTGGAGAGGAGGGCAAACCTCCCTCCACGAGGGATGTGGAAGCCAGAGTTTATATGCCAGCTCAGTTGCTCCTTATCCAGGGGCCCAGAATAACCCACAAAGTTCTCCCAGTAGTGAACTACTCAAATCAGTCAGTTTCAGAGGCTCCACCCAGATTTTAAAATTCGACAATCTCCAGAAGGTCTCTTAAAGAACAGTCCTCCAACTTTGACAGAGCTGGCTAAACATGATCTGGTCATGCTGAAATTTCCTGTGCGTGGTAATTACAATTAATTAGTAGAAATCTATGGCATAAAAAATTAATCATAGTGCAATAAGGATTATAAAAGCTAACCAGATGGTGATGAGATGAACTAAGAAAAGAAACTCCTTTTTCATTTCCAAAGCCCTGTTTCATATGTCTGTAGGCTTCCTGGAATTGGGAGATTACCAGCAAGTCATTAGTCGTTTCTGCAGCAGGACCCAGCCTGGGCTCGGCCGGGTTTTGAAAGACTCCAGTCTGGTCTGAGTTTCATTTGGAGCCTCGTCAGAAATATACTGTTGACGGCAGGGAGAACTACCCTTTTCTGTGTTTGAGGACAAAGAGTCTTCTGACAAGCAGGTAGGAAGGCAGTTTCCCAATCTAGACACAGCAAGTCAGGTCCAGCATGCCTGTCCTGTTTGCTGTAAATGTAAGAAACAAATTTTAGAAAAATTAAAAAAAAAAAAAAAAGCCGGCAAGCAAGACTAGCTTATTGGCCTCCTGCTCTTAGACTGAGCCTCACCCTGGCGAAGAAAGAAGAGCATTTTATTAAGCGCTTTCCCTCAGGTCTGTGTAACTTCAGAGTGACTTTTCAACTCAGAAACTTTAGGTTAGAATGTACTTTGTAAGATGATGCAGACTTTTGAAATTCTAATGAAATCTGTTCTCTATCCTCTAGTGTTTATTCTTCCATCTCAGCTGTCCTGTGTCATTCTTGTCATTTGATGATGCAGATTCAGGTCAATGGTTCATTATGGAATTACAGCAAACTTTACAGCAATTTCTACAGAGTAGAAATAGGACCTCCAAGGTGAGTTTACTCATGTGAGGAGTGGCATATCCATCCTCCAACCTGTGGACATCTATGATTCTGTTGGAAAAACTGAGGTCATTCATCCTGGCCTCCCAAACCAGCTTGACCCCCTTAGAAACAGAGATCCTCATGAGACATATGGAGACCCTACCCACTCCTGCATTTTCACCATGGGTCTGACCCAGATGAAAGTGTAGAAAAAGGCCAAATGAAGCATGTGAGTGGTTAACCTCAATCAAACAAATGATTGACTAAAATGTGAGGAGAAAAACATAATGACAACCAACAATGGCAGGAGCACTGATGAGTCATCTGTCAGCCTTTCTGATTGACGTCAGCCCACCTGTCAGTGATGTTTTACAAACTGGGACAAGGCAGCCTCAAAGGTCATATGCCTCTTGAGATTGTTTTCCTTCACCAAGTACCACGTAAGGTGCACAACTCATGGCAGGGAGGCTTTGAGCAAGATTGGGTTCAAATGCCAGAACTGTTGCCCTAGTGGTCTGAATTTGTTCTAAGGGGAAAAAATGTACAATTCAAAACTCCAAAAAAAATGTATATTTGCACGCCATCTGACCACCTTTATGACAAAACTGTTCATTCTTCCTACTCTGCTCCTAACACTATCACTGTTTCCATCTTTTGGGTTTTTCTCTTGGAGCACCTATTAGGCCTGAAAGTGCCAAAGACCTCTTTGTCCACCATGTACCACCCCCTTGAATATACCATCCCCTTGAATATAGCCTCTTTGAGTTCAGAGGCTATCTCAAATGTTCACTGTGGTATCTTAGGCTGCTCCCCAGCTCACCCAAGATGTCAGTGAAGGAAATAATTTAATCAAATTCTAAGGACACTTAGTAAATGTTATGTGACTTAGTAAAGAAGGGGATAATTAAATCTAAAAAGAAGGAAAGAAGTAAATTTCACACATACAATAGGACTTCAATAAATGTTAACCAACAATACTGTCAAGAGGTTTTTTTTATCATTTAGATTACCTGCCCCTGGTTATAGATGACATAGGACCCCTGCAGCTCCCTCCAACTCTGTAGACAAAATTCTGACATTGAATCTCTCCTACTTGGACTGTGTACACATGCTTCCTTTGTTTTCCTAACAGCAGGAGACTGATCACGAAGCAACAAAGAGGTGGTAATAAATTAATCCATTTATTTTAAAGAACATTTTGAGATTTTAATTTCTTTCAATAAAATGCATTCATGTATCTACCTGATTTGAGATGGTTCACTCAGTGTCTCCTAAAGACATAGAGTCTAAAATATATTTGAGGCTCATTTGGGTTTATTAATGCTTTTACAGAGTTAGTTAAGTTCTTGCATTTAATAAGGACAAACGAAATGGTCATCTCAAGAAAGACATTGTGGGGAGATGCAATTTCATTGTATATTTGTGGCTCATATACAAGTTGACCCTAATTTGACATCATCACTTGGGTATCTGATTCAAGCAGGCCTCAGGTGCACAAAAACAGTCTAGGATGTTTGGACCAGTCTGAATGAGCATCATATAGAGAGGATCCTGTAAAGAGTAGGGAACACATAGGGTGGGGGGCATGCTTGATGCAGAGGAGCATGGGAGCCCTTTTACTCAGAGGACCTTTGCAGCCCATGGCCTGATTCAAGGCTTCAGCTGCTGTGGTGTTTTCTCACTCATTCTCCATTCAGATGAAGTGACAAGGAACTTCCAGGAGAAATACAGAGGATCAATGAGCATTTCAGTCTGGAATGGCAGGATGACTGGGTAGGGAGAGTGTTAGGCCAGATAACTCACACTATTGGTGTTTGACTTTTTAATGGGTGTGACTCAAGAAAATAAAATTATATACATGGATCAGAACACTAGATAATTCAGGACTTTAGCGGAGAATTAGCTCACCAACTTCTTAGACTTTATTTAGATTTGGGTAAAGAAAGATGCAAATGACCAAAATGTTTGGAAAAGACAGTTTCTACTAACATGAAAATAAAAGGCCTGGTATCCTTCTCATCATTATGAAGACCTTGATGCTGACGGGGTGACACAGGGAGTGTGCTTCGCCTGTCTGGTAAGAGAAAACTGACAAATGGCGTGCCATCCAGAAAACAGGCACCTGGAAGCCTCGAAGCCAGTCCTGTCACTGTTAAACTGAATACGCTTCTGGTAGGCAGACTAGCTGAACTTCCACTTCTCTGCAAACTGAATGAGGGAACAGATGGTTCTAATACTCCACAATGACCGTTCTGATTTTCTGACAAGGCAAGTGATCAAAATGACTAAGACTTTTTGAGAAGGTTTTGTGATCAGGAATACTATCTAAAAATATTTAAAGGAACTTGCAAGCATATGTAATAGAACCATTATGATAAAAATAAAAATAAACCACAGAGGGAGAAAAGGTGTCTATGAGTACAGAATTATCTAAGTAGAGACACATGCTGCAATTTAACTCCCTGCTGGTGAAAGAAAAAGGGCAAAGGACCAAAATCAAAATTTTCAGTAGGTAGTAAAAGAAGAACAACACTTTAGCAAATGAGGGATACTAGAAGACAACTTCAAAATCTAAATAAAATGTATTACCTGGTTAGCTATGTTAGGATTGGTGGAAAATATAAACTGGGTCACATACCATATGTTTCCATGTGGAAAAGGCATGTTTACTGTCCCACATATAGACATCTAAAACAATTATTGAACACAAAGTTTAGATTTGTCTAACAATGATCATTCTATAGATAACCCCAGAATTTCACTCAATAGTATAGCATTTTGGTAAGTGTTCCAGAAGATAGAATCTAATTGCTCATTGCCTTCATTAAAATGAAAATTTGTGAGGAAATATATCCTCCACTTGTACCAAGGTGTTCATTACAGTGCTGATTTACAAAAAAAGTGCTGATGTACAAAAAATTTAGACATGCCTTCCTAAGCAACAAATTGGAAATATTTAATATGCCCAGTATGGCTAGATCTGTTGCCTAACATTGCATCACAAGCATCCTAAAACACTTTGACTTAAAACAATAGGCATTTGTTTTAGTACACAAGTCTGACGATAGGCTGGGAGTTTCTTATGGTCTCCGCAGCACACCTTCATGCACCTGTGCTCACCAGGCAGGTTAGCAGGAGCCTGTTGACCTAGGAAGGCCTAACTGATGGCTGGATTACCAATTCCTCCCCACCCTCACCCCACATGGTTTCTGTGTCTCCACTAGGCTCACTTGGGATTTTTCTCATAATGTTATCTCTTAGTTTCTGGAGCCACAGCACAAACTCTTCATACCACCATTTTTCCTGCATTCAATTAGCCAAAGCAAGTCAAAACGCCAGCCCATATTCCACCAGGACCTGGAAAATAAATTTCACTTCCTTATGGGAGAAGCTACAGAATCACATTGCAAAGGATGTAGAAACAGGAAGAGGTGAAAAATTAAAGCATTTTTGAAATCTGCCACAATGGTATATTCATTATATGGATTATTATTCAGCCATTAAAAATGAAGCCTACAAAGAGAGTTTAAAAAGTCAAACAAAAGAAAAAAAAATGGGTTGACTTTCATGACAATCATGTAATATACAAAAAGATGATACAAAAAGATGATAAACTATCTAGACATGACAGTTGTTGAATAAGGATTGCAGAATCTGTGTTTTTAACTATTAAAAAATATTATTCTGACAGTTTTAGTGGAGAACCCTGCTTCATATCACATCAGCATGCAGGATAAGCCACATTTCATTCTTTCAATAAGATTTGGCTGAAATACCCAGTGAATTAGCAAAGGAATTGGGGAGAGAAAAAACAAATGACCTTTTTTTTTTCCTTTTTAGATAAAATGATTCAACCCAAAATTCCATGCCAAACAATTCAGATGATAGAAGGAATTTAATGTGACATAGTATGCTTGCTATTTCTAGGGAAACAGGGAGATTTTAGGGGCAGAAAGTCTGCCTGTTAAAGCATTCTGCACAGGAGAGAAACCTTTCACTGCATGGCAAAATCAATGGAGATTATCTCCTCTGTCAGAATTTCCTTTTGTCTACATGTGTACTCTGGGCATCTGTTCTTGCATTCTGTTCAGTAACTGAGTCCTCAAATGAATGACTCCATTGAAGGTACTGCTGAATATTACATTGAAGTCACTATGTAGATACTGATTTCACAGCCTTTGATTCTTTCTGAGATCAGTCATACTAAACTCAAGCCCATGGGTTGACGTTAACCACTGGTGGTATTGTCCTCACTCATTTGAATTTAATGATGCTAGGGTTCTAACACCAACCTTCTCAGGGGACAATTTGTCATGATTGCTTTAAACTCATCTATGCCCTTGTTGAGAAACAAGGAGGGCATATCACAGGATGCCTAATGCTGCTTTACACTAAAGATGAACCCTCACAATTCTTGTGGAACAGCAAGGAAGGTGATCTAGCATTGTCATTAGTCTCATAACCATAGTTCCTGGTTCTTATCCTATTTGTTCTTTTTCTGCTCTGATTTAAATTTTCTTACAGACAAAACCAGAAAACTAGACAAAACTGACAGAAGTCAAAATGAAGGTAGAAGTCAGTCAAGAGTTGAACTACAGTCTCATCATCATAGTAAAAATCACCTTCATGGGAGGCGGCTGCCCGTGGCCCAGACAGGCACCATGGCGTTCGGCGCTCCCTTGCCAGGGGGGAGCGAGGGGCGTCCGGGCCCACTGGGTGAGTTCCCCCGTGGGGGAACGGGGTGGGGGCGGTTCCCCACCCACCGGTAAGTGGCTGCGGCCACTTACAAGCCGGCCTGGGCGGCACCGTGAAGCCCCCAGCCCCCGGAAGCCGGGGTGCATGGACGGGCAAGCGGTCCCCAGGTCGGCCCGCCCCCGCGCTGGGACCCACCGGCGGGGGGTGGTGGTGGGGGGGTGGTGCCCTCCATCTCTCTTTTACTCCAGCTAAACATCAGAGCAACCAGAATAGATACAACAGCAACCTCAACATAGAACAGGTGAGGGACCTGGCAAAAGTCCAGCCCACAGACCGGAGCTGGACACAGCAGAGGGACAACCAAGAGAACCAGTATAAGTAAGACCAGAAAAGCAACCATAGAGACACGATGTCACCAGGCACACTTCTACACTGTCGGGGCCAAAACCCGGGACTTTAACTTGGAGATATATTCAAGGAGAGCAACACACCCTCCCCTCATCAAGCGAGAGGAGAGGATGACCAAAGAGGGGATAATGGGCCCCACACCAAAACCGCCAAAGGAAGCAGAGGCGATAACCTTCAAAGGCCACTCGCAGAAGCCTGAACTCATGGGCCGGGCACAGTGGCCTGTGCCTGTAAGCTTCAGCCTAGGAAGCGGCCGGGGCTAGGGATCACAGTTCGAGTCCCGCCTGGGGCCCGTAGCGAGACTTAGTTCCAAACAATAGCTGGGCGTGGTGGCGCGTGCCTGTAATCCCGGCTACCTGGGAAGCTGAGGCTGGGAATTGCCTGAGTCTGTAGTACCCTGGGCAACGAGAGCCTGCGGTCCCACGGGCAAATATAGCAAGACCTAGTCTCAAAGCCTGAACTCAGAGAAATTTCTTGACCAACACTGGCAGGAGGCAAGACCCCCAAAGCCCGACACCAGAGACATAAGGAAAAGCAGCAAAGCAATGGCGATAGGGTTGGATTGGAGAGGACGGCCTGCAGCAAGAAAACATGGACAGTTCACAAACGAGTATAATCTGGCCACCCAACGCAAACTTAAGACTGAAAATCTAATAGCAGGGTACACCTGGACCCAACAACGCAGTCCCTCACCCAAAGAAAAGACACTAACATAGGAAAGAGACTAATGGACTCAGCACAGCTAATAAATAACAAAGA
>PVHY01013907.1:0-39987 GCA_004024945.1 Uropsilus gracilis
AAAAAAACACACACACACTTACCATATATCGGAAGAGAACAACAGGCCAAACAACCAACAACTAAACATCAACTTAACCAAACAACAATTTGCAGAAAAATGGGAGGAGTGACTGAAGGGGGGATACAGAAGGGGGATATGGAGGGAGGAGGAAGGGGGATACAGAGGGCGGATATGGAGGGAGGAGGAGGGATCAATTAATTCACAATTGTGACAAATCAATAAAATGAATTAAAAAAAAAGAGTGTCATTGAATGAAGAATCTTTTTTTGAAATTGTTTTATTGAGGTAACATTGGTTTACAACACTGTAAATGTTTTAAAGGCATAGGTTCACATCTCTTCAATTGTTTGTTATCCCACCACACTCACTACCAAAGTACCAGTAATCCTCTACTATAGTCCATTTGTCATCCCCCCACCCCTAGTTAGGGAGCAGAATTTTGCAGTCAAATTTTTAGGGTTTTTTTTGTTGGTGGTGGTGGTGGTGGATTTGTTTAATTTATATTCTTGCATTTTTTTGTGTATATATATGTATAGAGAGAGATTTTTATATATTTTTGTGTATATATACATACACAACATACAAGAAAATAAATATATATATATAATATTATTGTGTACCCCGGGGTTTTCCCATTTCCTTAACACCTGTTAACCATCTTATTCTTTTTTTCCTCTGCCTCCCTTATTGTCTTCCCCCTCCTCCTCTTTCGCTCTTTCAGGTCTGTTGGTTGTTTCTGATTTTTCTTGTTCATTTGTTTCTTTTTCATTGTATCCTTCATACAAGTGAGACCAGCCTATGTTTCTTTTTTTCTTTCTGGCTTATTTTTGCCACCCAGACAAGTGACAAAGGTCTGATAACAAAGATCTACAAAGAGCTCCTACAACGCAACACAAAGCAAAAAGCCGAGTCAAAAATGGGGAGAAGAACTAAAAAGACACTTCACCAGAGGAAATACAGATGGCTAGTAGGCATATGAAAGAATGATCCCTATCACTAATAATCAGGGAAATGCAAATTAAAACCACACTGAGATACCATCTTACTCCAGTACAAATGGCCCATCTTAAAAAAAAATGGACAGAACAAGTGTTGATGCGACTGGGAGTACAAGTGTTGATGTGCAAGTGTTGATGCTGGTGGGAGTGCAAACTGGTCCAGTCACTATGGAAGACTGTGTGGAGGACCCTCAAACAATTGAAAGTGGACTTACCATTTGACCCAGCAATCCCACCACTCAGTATCTACCCAGAGGACATGAAAGCACTAATTCTAAAGGATACCTGTACACACATGTTAATTGCAGCTGTGTTCACAAATGCCATGATGTGGAAACAACCCAAATGCCCCCAAACCGATGAATGGCTGGAAAAAAATGTAGTATATGTACACGATGGAATACTATGCATCAACCAAGGAGGACAAACATATGTCATTTGCAACAACATGGATGGAGTTAGGACTCATATTAGAAGAAATAAGCCAGAATGAACTAAGAATCTTATTTTTGTTTATACACTTGTTTCTTTTCAACAGTAGTGATGGCCATAGTGTTTGTCTCTCAATTTTTCACATTGAATGGAACCAGATTTTGTGTTGGAAGTTATAACTGAAGACTTTATCAGTGTGTCTTCATCTTTTTTTTTTTTTTTTTGCTTCAAGAACTTTAAGTTAAATCTTATGCTGTACTCCAAAATTTTAAATAACTCAAAGATCATCTGTTTGATTAAGGAGGAATTTGGGAAGGACCATAGATGAAGGTGACCATAGATTTTATCATGTGAACTGGGACATTTTGGGAGTGAAAAGAGGCACTATGAATAGTTGCACTGGGACATGTATTTCTCAAAGCATTCTCCTCTGCTTTAGGAAGAGCACTTGTTCAAATTATCCAGAAGCTATAAAAGAAATGACATAAAATGAAATCTCCAATATGGGAGGTTATGGGGTAAAGATACTAGAACTGAAGTCCAGAGCCCAACAACAGATTTTACTCCTCCCCCCCGCAAAAAAAAATCTTATTTACACAACAATGAGTGGTTTGTTTGGTCAGTTTCAAAAGTGGGTCAAGAAAACAATGAGAAAAGGATGCAGCTCTCCAAAATAAGCGAACAAGAGCTTCCTAGGCACCTTTAAAGGGGAAAATATACAAATGGCTGCAAAAGTGCTTGATCTCACTTATAATTAAAGTAAATTGAAATAACAACAAAATGTTTTCACCTAAGAGACAAGCAACTAACTGTTAAAGTGTGAGGATACCTGAAAGGAGTTAGCATACAAAGAAACAGTCATTCTTAACACTCACGCTAAACATACTATCAGGTTTAAAACTTTGAGATGGCTGCTGGCAATTGCTATTAAAATAAAAACACATGTTTCTGATATGGCAATTATACAGTCCAAAATTGACTCGATGTTTGCAAAGGCAATCATGCATACATACAAAAAACATGAACTTGTTATAGTCATAACAAAAAGAAACCTGGAAACAACCTAAACGCCTATCAGTAAGGAGGGGTTATTTATATCATGAAATGTCATGTCTATGTGGTAGAAAGCGATGCAGGCAATAAAATAAAAATGATGGCAGTTTTATATGTTCTGATAAAGAAAAATCTCAAAAATACATCATTAAAACAAAAAACAAACAAAACCCAAGGTCAGAAGAATACGGTTTTTATTCTGTCCTTTGTTAGGAAGTCCTTATAGGTATTATGTGTGGGCTTTTAGGATTACACAGGAGACCATTATCAGTTGCCTTGTTGGAGGAATTACATAGAGAAGTGAGGGAGGGTATGTCTTTCATTCTTTGATTTGTACCTTTCAGCCTTGCTTGAATTTTCTTAATATGTTCATGTGCTCCTAGTATAAATTTTTAAAATGTCAACAGAGGTTATCTCTGTGGTTAGATTATCGTAATAAATATTATAACAGGTGGAGACAGCTATGTGTCAGGAAAACAAAATGGGAAGCCCAAGTCAAGATATGTTCTAAAATTACAAAGTCACACCACCCATTAACTGTTAAAGAGTTTAAAACATCACTCTTGTTCTTTGCAAAACATACCATCTTTGCATCACCCATTCAACTAGATGTTTATTACAATATTGGGATTAAAATGGATGCTGTTCCTTGCTCTCTACTAAGAGAATGAGAGAAAAAAAGAATAAGGTGTTGTGGAAGAAGGGACGTATTTATGAGCATTATCAACATATTCAAAAAAAGGAATCTTAAATATTAATCCCAACTGCATCTTTATTCCTGAACCTCAGCAAATGGGAAAGTCCATTGATTCTTTGGAGCCTTGCCTGATATCATTTTCTAAAAGCACAAAGGCAACCATTTTGCATGAGTCCAAATATCAATGTTGTGACCTCCTGCACCTTTCATAAAAGGCACATGACTAGTGAAGATTGAAGTTAGAATCAGCAACTTCTTCAGTTACATGGTGAGAATATTCTAGAAATCAGCTGGATAAGAGGTGGTGTATGCCTAGGCCAGAGGGTCGAGAGCTGGCAACCATGCTTTCTAGACCCCCATGAATCTTCACGCTTTTCCTCTGGGCTCCCTCTCTGATATTCTTTAGGCCCACTTTCTGAGACCCAGGTGTACACACTGACACATGCGCACACCCACTGGGCCGGCTATGTACTATCACAGGAAGGGTGCTGATCATAGAGGCTAATGGCAGAAGGGCATGAAAATCCTGAAAATTTATTTACCTACAAGCACCCTCACAGAAACCTGTGTAGACCACCAGCACAGCTTACTATATATTCTTTTCTCCGAACCATCAAGTATCAAGCAAGGCACTGAGGGGGGAGACACACAAAGTCTGAAACTGAAGGGACTGTCCCGGTTTCATTCTTCCAGTTTTCTTATAAGCGGTGGGTAGATGACTTACATGGTTTCTGCTTTCCTTCTGTTTAATGTTCCATTCTAACTTTTTTCAGAAGCCAAATAATTGTATGTGATATCTTCCTACAAAATCTCATTTTCACCCATTCATTTTCTTTCTTTATAAAAAGAAGTTCTTCAGCAGTCTAGTGACAGGTGATGTTATTCCACAAAAGGAACACTAATACTGGTCATTAGACATCTATTACCATGCCAGCATCACAAAGGCTGGTTTACGTAAAGTCTCTCTGCAGAACAGATGAGGAAACTGAGGCTCAGCAAGACTGAGCAATGGATACACAATTATACAACTAATCAGTGACAGAACCCTTAATTCAATGCATTGTGGGTGCTTCCAAATGTCACCATATTTAAATTAAATAAAGATGAATTTTCAATGAATTTGATTTCTTTATCATCATGTTTGAGTGAAAGGTTGATTCTTTTTCAAATCAAATTGTATTGATTTATCATGTTGTAGGGTAAATGAGTTAATCAGGCTTTTTTCTCCATTTGCCTGTCTATCCAGTACCCAGGGTATGGCATCTTCCCCATGATTGTGAGCATGCGCATATGTAAGTGTGCACACCTGGTCCTAGAATTGAGGCGCAAAGGGATGCAGAGATAGAGCATGTGCACAAGCATGAACGAGCACAAGAGACCACCGGAGAGCCCAGAGAAAGAGTGAAGATTTCTGGGGGCTGGGGTTTCTCCTGTTTCTTGGTGCACCTTACCTGGTCCCAGCCTTGGCCCTGCCCTGCCCTGCCTGGTGCTTGATGCTTACCCAACAATTGGCCATGAGGATGGGATGTGGTCATATGACCATTTTTTTAACAAAAATATCTACCTCAACTTGTGCTTATTGTTCCCTTGCCCTTCACTCAAGCTCTAGTGCCAAGGGCACGCATCACCTTATGCACTCTACCTTTCATTTACCCAGGGAAGACTGGATTCTGCAGATTGAAGTGAATGTGAGTATGCAAGATAAGGCTTCCTGTAGAGGCTAGTTCACACATAGCACTTGTACTGATGGGTGTGCCCTCTTTAATAAGGTCCTCTCCATTAGTCACACATGGTCACATGGATCATGAGAGATATAGCTAATGTTGAATTGGAGAACTTAATTTTCAGTTGCATCCATTCTAATTTTCTTTAATTTTGATAGCTACCATAGCTGACAGCATGGTGCAAAGTCATTCAAGAAACAATTACAGGTAAGTGGAATCAGAAAGGGATGAGAGTGGAGAAGAGAACAAATCTTATAAAACTACAAGGACATGGAAACAACCCAAATGTCTCAAAACAGACGAATAGATAAAAAAGATGTGGTATATATACACAACGGAATATTACTCATCAATTAAAAATGAAATTGCACCCTCACCAAGGATGAGGAAATGGATCAAGAAAAAAAAAAGACTAAAGGGCTAAACATGGACAAACAACAAAAAGAAAGGAGGCAAAGTGACCAGGGGAGATGTGGTGTGTGTGGGGGAAGTATTTCCATGGGGATTAGCAGTTATGCAATCATATATTGTAAAATATGCAAAATTAAAAAAATTAAAAAAAATTAAAATGACAAATTTGATGATTTTATGGTAACATGGATGCACCTAGAAGAAATCATATTGCAGAAAGAAGTCAGAAAGAAAAAGACAAAAACCAAATGGTTTCACTACTACATGGACAACCAAATGAAAGTACGCAACGGGGAGGGGAACAGCCAGGGAGGCTGCGGATCAGTGGGAATGGCCAGGGAGGGGAGGTGGTGGGTGAACCCTGGGGATTACAATGATGTGAAATACATATATAAGTAAATTATTTATATAATAAAAAATAAGATAAAACTACAAAATATTAGGATTTGAGAAAAATCTTGAGTGTGGTGTGAAGAAATTAAGCAATTTGCTAAGCTATTGAGTGGTCAGATGTAAATCCCACAGTTTAACCAATGTGAAGCTTAGTCATGGTGCTCAAACAGTCACACAGAACTGATCAAGTAAGAACCAAGGAAAAGGTTTCCTTTGCATTCTTTTTGAATGTACGGGTGTACAAGGCACAAATGGCAAACAAACATAGGGAATGTGATCCCTTAACAAATCTCTACAGAAGAAACAACTTCAGGCCAGACTCTCACAGGTAGGGACATAGATGTAAAGGTAACTTGCTAGTGAATCCTATAGTCTCCTTTAGGGAAACACCAAGCATCTTGGAACTGTGTTTTGATGTCCCAGTTCCATTAGACACCAAAAAAATCTGACTCCAAATTATAATATTCCCTAAACCTTGCCCTTTTTCCCAACCTCTAGCCTGGATGGGAGGAGTCCTGCATCCCTCTCTCACAGAGAAGCTCTTCCACTTAATTAGGTTAATAGGTTACAGATAGGTTAATTGGGTTAAATCCTGGGCAGAACGAAAGTGTTTTCTGATTGCTGATTGTCATTTCATTCCCCGGAGTTTCCCGGGTGTTGGGTCTACATGAGTCTATATTCTGTCCATCGGGGCCCTATTTAAGCATGGCTCCTGGTGCTAACTCACACACAGGGCACAACCATTCTCCTAAACTCTTTGGCAGGGGCATTTGGAAAATAGTACTTTCAGCCTCATAAATGATTTCTTCCAGGTTTCCAGTGAAACAAGTCATTTAAAAAAAAATTTTTTTTTTGACAAATGAAAGGGGGGGGGAAATGCCTTTTCAAATCCAGGGCACTTGAAAGTTTCATTTTCTGTTTTAATTTGCTTCAGTGTTTCAAGGGAATAATAATAGTTTTTTAATGCCAAAGGTGGCTTTCATCACTCAAAGCCCTCTAATTTCCTCCCATATTGCAAGTAATGTGTTAATAGTTCCAAAATGAAATATTACCTAAAACATAACTTGGTAATTTTCCTTACAGTTCAAAGTTATTTGAAAAAGAAGCATCACCTTTTACAAATATTTACTTTATGAAAATGGAAGATGCTGCAAATTATCTGCAATAGCACTCATTCTCTCCTCTTTTTCTTTCTTTTTTATTTTATCTAATTTATTTATTTTTGTACTGTCTTTGAATCTTCTGTTGGGAAATAAAGAAATAAATAGGAAAAAAGATTTAAAAACTCCCTTTTTCTTGTTTTAATATCCAGTACCATATAAGGACCTAAACTCTACCTTTAAAATTAGATACTGCTCAAATATACATAAAATATAGAGAAAGAGAAAAGCTTGGTATTCGTGGTCTCATTATAGAATACACACACCAAAGAAAGGATGTGCATAGAGGCCATAGAGAATTTAAAAGATTTATTTATGATGTATTACTGTAATTTTTAATTTAGACATGCAAATTTTTTAATTTGCACCGACTGCTTTGCCTTAATGGTTTTGATTAATACTTGGAGGTAGTGTTTGTGAAAGAGATTTATACTGTGATTCATCTGCAAAATAATCAAATCATTACCAGCTAATGACAAAGCTGTGAAAAATGATATAGATATTGTGTAACTTCCAGCTATGGCTGAGCACGTGGAGGTACCCAATCCTTCCAGCAAATGTGGACTTGTGTTAATAACTGCTGGGAAGTTCGCTCTAGGTCCATTCTAATTTGGCAACAAAAAACATTGATCTTAATAAAGCTGTCTGATAAAAGGAGCAGTGATTAACATCCCGAACCCTCTCTTCTACTACTCATGCCAAGGTCCCTTTTTTTTTTTTTCCAGGAATGAAATTCCACTGCACTTCCTGCTTATCACTCCATCTCACCTCAGCCCTCTGTGGGTCTGCAGATAAGACTGCACACAGGCTAGGACGGGGGGGGTGCAGAGGACTGGAGGGAGTGTTTCTGGTGCTGCAGGTGGCAGTTGCTGAGGAAAGAAGACACAGCCTGGTGAATTTCCAAAGTCCAACACCCATTTCTTCCAGAGACAACACCCTTTCTTTCCAGAAGCAAAGGCACCTCCTCTTCTCGTGGGTACTTCCCGCCTGGATTCAGCCACTCAGGGCTCAGGGACATTTGCTTTCTTACTAATCCTGACAGAGTCAGCAAAGGTGGAGAAGAAAACTCCAGAGCAAGTCCAAAGTCAGCAGAACAAACTCTCAACTAGTATCAGGAAACAGAAGAGGGCAGGAAGCAAAAGCATGCAGATAATCCCCAAATCTCATTATAATTGCACCTTGTGACAAGATCCTCCACCACTTCTCTCTCACTCAAGTGACTGACTTGAACTCAATTGGCAGATCTGGATTTTGCTTCCTTTCTGACTGTCCCCGTGTACCCGCCTCCAACTCCAAATTTAACTTCTGTTGAGGTGATTGTGTACCAGATGCCTTATGTGAAGGTGTTCCATGCCCACTTTTTCATTAATTCTCACCACAAATCCATGATGTGGGTGTTATTATTATTCCCATATTACAGATGATTATAGATATAGCTCCTGCAGAGTGAAAGGAAGGAAGGAAGGAAGGAAGGAAGGAAGGAAGGAAGGAAGGAAGGAAGGAAGGAAGGAAGGAAGGAAGGAAGGAAGGAAGGAAGGAAGGAAGGAAGGAAGGACAAAAGAAAAGAAAAGAAAAGGAAAGAAAAGGAAAGGAAAGTTAATATGAGATGGAGTCGAGATTTGTTTTTAGTTCATTCTAGCACCAACAATCCCAACCATCAACAGCATAACAGCATGTGCTACTGTCTACTAAAGAATGAAAGTTGCCACAATGAAGGCAGTCAGAAGAAAGATGAAATGAGGCAGAAGAAGGTTAAAAAAATAAAAGAGAGCTTGATAATCAGGTAATACTGAAGCGATGTTACTTTGACTTATTATCAAGAAATTCAGTTCCTTTTTTCCTTTCGGCCCTCACAAAGGAAAAGCCCAGTGAGTGGATCATCATTAATATTTCATTGAAAGCCAATCCATATTTTCTGTGATAGTGACGTGGACATTCCACTTCATCAGGAAGCCATTTTACAAAATTAGAAAAAGCAAGGCACTATTCTGGAAAGCACAAGCCAGGACTGCTTATCATTATTATTTATTACTTATTGGGCATCAAATGGGTCCCCACTGCAGAGAAAGCATCATAGAAGCCTCACGCAGAGGCACGGTCCATGTTCACTGGGTTCACAAACTCTTCCCCAAGGCAAAGCTACAACAGACCCTCTGTCTTTAATTACTGGTAACTGCCACTGTCCTGGAACCATAAAAGGAAGACCAGGCCATCCTATCCCTTTTCTAGACATGAAGACAAATGAGAAGGGATGCAATACGGATAATTAATTTTAACCAGAGCTGGAAGAGAACTTTCTGCTGTGGTACCATACGCAGCATTTATCAAGAGAAACTCTCCCAGCAGAGCCCAAGTCATAGATTCACAGATAGAATATAGGCTGCTGTTCAGAAAGAACCAGAAGAGTAGAAGAAATATGACACATGTAACACAGTGTTGGTAGCATTATTCCAGTTCAAAGTATCTGAGAGAAAAATAAGTGTGTGACTTCATTGTTCCCATGTTCAGGAGAGCAGGGGGAGTTAAGTTTGGGATCAAGTTTAAATTCAAATCGGTCAAAGAAAGTCAACAGTATTAGGCCTTTGTACAAATGGACATCCAGTGTGATTCCACACAAGGTATCATACGAGCAGTGAGGCTGACATGCTAACAAAAAGGGAAATGCATTCTCAGAGGTAAACTGCATTCTAGTTGTCAGGATTTAGCTGAATAATTCCCCCTAATGCTTAGACAAATAACATTGAGCAGTTCTTGGGAACAGAAACATGTCCCACCCATCAGTTTCCTGGAGACTCTAAAACTAGTCTGAACTCATTGTAGGGAAAATTGAACCCAAAATATACTCATCCTACTCATTTCAGAGAAAGGAGATCTTGTCCATCAATAATTTGAATAAGAGAACTAAACAGATTAATTTCCAAACCAGAAGGGCAACCTCATATATTTTTGAGGATGGCAAGAGACCAGAACATTTATTTGGTACAGGTTTTTTTAACTAAACCTTTTGGTGCCAACAAACCACACATATTCTAGAATCCAATCTGTGTCCAAACTTCAGTCTCCCTCAATCATCACCAGCAGTTTGAGTCTTGATCATCCCATAGACATGAATTTTTTTTATGGACTCTGCTTTCTTTTCTACTTCTATCAACTGGTATGAAGAGGCTCCAACTCCTCACATATGTCTAATATCATGCAGTAGAAATTTCTGAAATGTTTAGTATGTCAGTCACAAGGCACACATGATTAGTGTTGCTAAGGGAATACATTTTTAATTTTAATTAACTCCAATTTAAATAGCCACATGTGCCTTATGACTGCCATAACGGGCACGGTAGTTCTAGATAGAGCAATGTAGATTTTCCTGACAATGTATGTGCATAGATGGAGGAGTTTACATTGTGCAGACTCCTTTGCAGCTAGAAGTTGCCATATGACCCAAATCTGGCCAATAAGAGAAATGCTGATGGTCACTGAACACGTTTTTCACTTTCCTAACCCCCTATAAAATTCCATTTCCTATTTGCTCCTTTTGCTTTCCTTCTGTCTATATGTATGAGATGTCTGCACACATAGCAGTCATCTTAAGTAAAAATGCATGCACCCAAGTTTTTGAGAAAGGAGTTGAAAAAGGGTTATGAGAACTTCCTGGCACCATTCTGCTAATCCAGGACTGCCAACTTATGGATTTTTGTAGCATGGGACAAATAATTTAAATTTAAATTGCTCCCTGCTTGCTTTTCTGTGCTTCAAGTTAAACTCACTGATCCCAATGGACATAACTAGGTCCCATTATGAAGGTTGCCACGTAATGAATATTTTTCTGGCCATAGAACTGGTGGAAAGTCAAATTATAATGACAGAGCTTACTGCTGTATCTACTCATCTGCCCTTTTCTCCTCCCAGCCCATGGCAATATTCTAGGTAGTATGTAGATGTTACCAAAAGGCACATTTCCTTCTTTGCTTTCCTTCTCTACACTTGCTGTCTCTGTACTCTTGTGCTTATCTAACTCTTGGTATTTTTGTTTGTATCTCCTCGACAGTGCTTCTGCATAGGTCATTACTTTAATGATACCACCTTAAAATTGAGGGATGGGCAGAGTGCAAGATAAGTTTTGTGATGGGTTTAAAAAAAAGTTTGAAAAAAAAAAAGGAAGGGGAAAGAAGTTATTTGAATATTACAAAGTTATCCCATGCATTAAATATTTTTTGGTAAGTAATTTTTGACTATGTACCAAAAAAAAAGTCTTCCTCAATCTCACAAGTTTGTTCATGATTCTTTTTTCTTTCTGATGACTCTTGGGTATCTAGTATCCACTAAGCTTCTGCTTGCCCCTTACACTTATGTTTCTTTTGGCCTTCACAACAATGCCAGGAAGACACTAGAGGTGAGGGTGGCCTTTTGAGAGTTTCTCAAATCCACACGCTATGTCTCTTCAATGCCAGTACACTAATTGTTTCCATTTCACATATGAGGAAAACACACCTCAGAGAGCAGCCCTTTGTCATGGGGTGTGCTAGAGCCAGGATCTCTGATTGCAAGTCAAGGCTTTACTCCTGGAACGAATTGGATGCTTGCACGGGGTTTGTCTCCACACTACCTAGTCTGAAGGTCAAGGCTATTTCCCTCACGTATGGAGCTCTGTTGGAGAGGATGGGGTGAACTAAGGCGAGGCCTCTAATGCTGAGAGAAGTCGGAAGCCAAGTCTAACCCCTGCTGGAATGCTTGACAGAAAGGCACTTAACCACTTAACCCCTGGGATGGCAAGGGTGTTAATAAGCTTCCTAACCTCACAGGGAAGTTGTGAGGATTAATTCTTGCTTAAAGCAGTTTGTGATCCAGTGATGAAAGGTTCTCTTGTATTCTTGGGTCCTCCTAGTTCCTCCTCCCACTACATGACTCATGAAAAGTAGATGCAGCAAGAAGCAGGGTGGAGAGAAAAGTGAATCCAGTTGCTGAGAGAGGATAGAAAAGAGCCCAGGACAAGATGAGAAGGGTGGAGTCAGTGGTTCTAGGATTCCTAGACTGACCAAGACCCACTGGAAGAAGATGGGCAACTACCCGCTCCTGTCCTTAACAGTTAAAAATGCAATGGGGGTTGACACCATCCCATCCCACCCCATCCCTTTCCATCCCATCCCATCCAAAGAGGAAAATGGAGTATTAACTTTGGATAAGTGCTCTTCATGGGTCTCCTGCTTAGCCCAGTCCTCTGCTCCTGGTACATCTTCTTCAGTGAAGATGATGAGTAGGTTATTCCATGCTTAACCATATAGGTACTTAGGCTTAAATGTGTCCCCTTAGGCACCTACATTTTACAAGTTTTCAGAAAATTGCAGACTTCTTGACAGTTTTCTTTCCTCTTTTTTTTCTTTTGTTTGTCATGATTTTTTATTTTCCCTCTTTCTCCTTTTCTAATTTGGAGACATAAGTGTGGGAACACAGGGAAAACACTTTTCAGGGTTGATTCAGCATTTGAGCATCCCTAAATTATGGCTAATGAAGGAATTTCACTGTGGAGCTGGAAAAGGCGAATCTGGGGGACAAGGTGGCCTTTGAGGACCTTTCAAATCCACCTACTGTATCTTCCAATTGGTCTCCACTCTCTATGCGAAAAGTTATCCTCATGTGTAAGCCATCTGCATCTTTATCCCCAGCAAAGAATTGTTGGCCTGTAATTGAATGCTAGGAAACAAACATCTGCCCTGGAAACATAGGGGTGATGCATAAAGGGTGGTGAAAGAGAGGGCCTCTCCTTTGTGCACAGTATGGTGGTCACTTTTCCAGTCACTTGACCAAGATAAAGTCACACTCATTCAAGAAACATTTCCAAAGATCTCCTCTGTGCTGGCATACAGGAGGCACTCATAAGCACTCCTGAAATAAGAGCTGAGCGACAGAGATTACAATGTCCTTGACAACTTATGGGGGAAACATTCATTCAGAGGCTAAAGCTTTATAAAAGGAAGGACAGAAAGTCCAAAGCAGAGGCACCTTCCTGATTCAGGGGATAAAGAGAGATATACCCCAGGCATTCCTAAGGAATGTTGCTCAGTCAGTGAACTGAACAAAAAGACTAGCAAAGGATCAGTGGGACCTGGAAGCTCACTCCCTCTCTTGGCATAGTGAGAGTCAGTGAGTTACAGTTGCTGAGATAAGATGCCATTTACTAATTCATACAAGGATATGGTATCGTTTTGTGTCATCTTTTCTTCCCTGAAGCAAGTCCCTGCTTCAGGTTCGCACTTCCTATGTAATCTTGAGACTTGTGTGGACCCAAAAGAGAGGAAAACCACTCTGATACAGCTCTCCCTTGAGAGATTAAATAAAATGTGGTATCACTGATTTCTGAGCACTAAACTACCCAGAGATGTTGCTGGTGTCTATTTAATAGAACTGCCAAAAAGCATTTAATTTTTCCATATAAAACACACCCAGAAAATTGAACAAATTTCATCAAAATGTTTAAGTGCCAGAAACGATTCCAATCTAATAAAACACGAAGGCCTTGCCTCCCTGTATCACACACGCGGCAACCCTCCGCTAACGACACGGTTGGAACCTCGTTTTTAATTCTTTTGCGCAAAATCACCACTTTCAGTTCTGCTGGGAAACCTTTTGGAAAGGTCTCTTTATAAAGAAAGCAAGCCATTTCTTAAAATAGAGTTGGCCAGGAGTGCAGTTCCTTCGGGGTCTGAGAGGAATCTTCGGCAGTGCGCGGCTAAGGCAGGCTTGCACAATCAGCTGTGGGAACAGAATCTGTTGGTGTCTGCAGGCGCGCTGAGTGACAGCAGTGTGTAATCAAAGAGACGCACAGATGCCCATCAGACGGCGAGAGCGCAGAAATAAGCAGCGGAACAGGAGGATTTTGGAACCCAAATGGACCTTGGCACATACCACTTTGAAACTGCCATTTTGCAGAGCATGGAGTTTTGCTTATGGCGTTTGGGAACTTGAAAGAGAAGAGGAAGGAAGAGGAAAGAAAAAGAGCCCGTTTTTATGGAACACACCCCATATTCCGGGGGGTAAAGGGCTTTGCCTAAATCCAAGGAGCTAAATCCTCAACCTCACAGTAGAATGTTAGGTCTGAACTGTATTTATAAATGGGAAAACGACATCTGAAGTGGTGAAATAAGTTAGCTTCCCAAAGCCACGCGGCTGATAAGTGATAAATCCAGAACTGAAACGTGGGACTCTGAAGTCCATGGTCTTCCCCCTTCTTTTCTTTCTGTGCAGAACTCAGGTGAAATGCTTCCTCCCAGCCAGTCCCGGGTGCTCGCTCATCCGTGGTTTCTATGTAGGAAGGACCTTTGGCCACTGACATTCACCTCGACTGCCTTGTCATTCGAGAGAGTCCATTTTACTTAAAAACGGATACTCTGGGAGAAAGTCAGACTGGGTTCAACTGAACCAGGGTTCAACAACTCATGTTCTCAAAGGAGTGTCAGGACTGTGGAGTTAGAACTTAGGGTGTGAAGTTCAAGAGCTTGACCATCCCCTGTAGGTTCGTCCCCGCCCCACCCCCACCCCCCACTCCCAGGATTTCCCCAGTTGTGGTCTCCGTGCCATTGTCCTTAAACTGGGGCTGAAGAAGGGACTGAGACTAGACCTTAGCAATGGACACTTGTGCCCTGGAGTACCCACCTGTGACGAAAGCCAGGGTCCCCCCTCTAAGCAAGGGAGCAGATTTACAAGAAAGCAAGTGATGTTTTCTGAGGAGAGCAAACCCACTTGATATAAACCTGAAAGATCAGTTAGAGTTCCCAGAATTCACCCCCCGAGTGTGCCCCTGAAGTCACCAAGTGAGGGACTGTGGGAAACAGTGTGAATGGACTCAAAACAAAACAAGACTCACCTGATTACAAGTTTCATTATGAACCTCGGGTTTTTTAGAGGTGGTGACATCACCTTGCTTTGAAATGCTGGGAGGGAAGGAGGCTGGTCACCATGCTTGGTCACACATGAACTTGATGTGCCTGGCCAGTCTTCCCGTTGACATCGCACAAAACCTCGTCTCTCTTTGGTCTCATTGACTTTGTGGGTGCCCCCTTCTCTTCTCCCCCTTCTGAGTTAGTTAGTAATCCAGGGTGGGCTTCTTTTGAGAGGCAGCTTTCAGAGACTAGATCATGGCTCGTTGTTGTCCATGTGAATAACAGCATGAGGAAGCACTGAGACCCAACCCAGCCTTCCATCTCCAGGGGCACTTGAACTTGGGATACTGAAGAGCTCGGTTGTTCAAAATATAATCTGTAGATGATCAGAATTCATCTGAATTTACCAAAGAATGCAGAACTCTAAGCCCTATTCCAGCCCTAGTGGATTAGAATCTGCAATTGCCGTAAGATCTCCAATGATTAAACTTTGAAAAGCAGGAAGTAGATCCGGGGTTCAACTGCATCTCAAGGACCAGCCACACCGGCATCACCAGCAACTTGTTCTAAATGTAGCACCTCAGATCTACAGAAGTCATATTCATGAATCCATAATTCCATCTCTGAATCCCCAGGTGAGCTGCACCCACGTTGAAGTTGAGAAAACATTGTTTTAGGGTCAAACAGACTGGGTGTTGGTCCTGGAACCACCACTTAGTGGGTATCTGGCCTTAGGAAAATATGTCCTCTAGAAGTTTCAGTTTCCTCCATAGTAAAATAAAGCTAATAGATCCTTCTCTCAGGAAATTCAACAGGATTAAACAAGGTCACGCAGGTAAAGCTCTTAGCACAGGGCTAATACATATTAAGTGCTTCGTAAATAGTTGTTTTCAGCTTGTACTATCTGTTCCTTTTCCTCTTGTCTGTCATTCTCTACCCTAGAGATATTTCCACCAGGCCTTCCTGGGTCCTTTCCAGCTTTAACAAGCTCTGATTTGACAATTAGTTCATTTTTCATAAAGTTGCTGAGTAACCACTAACTGAACCCTGTATGTATAATGGAAACAAAACTGGATTAAGAATTAGTTCCTCGTTTATGGCCAACTTCCCCTCCTTGCTGAGTTTGGTTCTGCCTCCAGTGTGAAGTGGGAGCAGTGGGAAGATGGGGAGCACAGCCTGTCTGTTGGACACTTTCCTGGTAAAAGCAAAGGGGCATACCCTCTTGGCATTTGCCTATTTCCCCCATGATACTAAAGAATAAATCTGTTTGCTGTGTTTTCATGGCCATTTGTACAAGACAAGAAGGACAATAAATGGCAAGAAGGATAATAAATGTAGGTGGTGGAGGTGGAGATGGGAGGTAAAGCTGGGGAGGTGACTTTTGGATAGAATGAAATACCAGCTGATATTTGACAAGGAAGAATTCTGAATTAATCAGGAGTAAAGAACCCCAGAAATAATGAACTGCAAGAACAGTGGGCTTGAAACAGTGCTTTGAGATGTCAAGGAACCAAGCAGACGGTAGAAAGACTGAACCCAATCAGTACAGGGAGTGGTTTGCAGAGAGCAACTGTTCATCATTTAGGAGGACAAGGAAAGATACCATAAATGAGCTCCTGAACACAGAAGCTTGAAACGAATCTCACTACTAATATAGACATGCATGAGCTCCTGGCAGCAAGGAGGAGCTCATAGCATTTGGGAGTAAACACAAATGAATAAATGCATGAAACAAGCAATTCAGAGGAATGAAGGATATAATAAAAGCAAAAGTTATAACCCAGGAAATGTACCTTGCAAAAAAATACAGGCCATCACTCCTCCTCTTCCAAATGTCCCTTTTTTCTTCTGCATTTAAAATGTTTCTGTTTTTGCTGGATTTCTTTTATCCATGTACAATTTGGTGTAATAGTTCACGTCTTTTAACATCACCTAATATGACCTCCACATTCCAGTCCAATGACTAATCATTTCTCTAGTACCCTTGACAGTAAAACACTGAGTTGTGTGTTCTTGAAATTTCTACTTCTTTCCATTTTCTCTATTAAAAATGTGTAATATGAATACACTAAAGAATATATATAACATAAGCATAGATCATAAAACCTTATGATAAAAGTGGGTGTTCCACCCAAAACTATTAAAGCCTTATTAACACCACTGAAAGTTTGTTGATTTATTTTCAGTTTTCATTCTACCTCCTGCCTCCGCTAACCCAGTAAATAATAACTCTGCATTTTTAAACACATAAATTTCCTTTATTTTGTACATTGTTTGGTCATAAATGTTTCTATACCTAAACAGCATACATTTAATTTTACCTGACTTTTTGTACTTTATAAAAATGGAAACTCAATCGTACAAAATCAATTCCAACTGGAATTGCCATTGGCAAAATAGCCAAACTTTCAGAAGAAAACAGAATGTCTTTATGATTTCCACTTAGGAGACTACATTTTAAACAAAACATAAAGAGCATTGATGATTTAAAAGAAAAAAAAAAGACTCCTACCCTTTATATATATAAATCACCCTTCTCTCACACCCTCCCAGATGCCACACTGTGAAGCAATTGAACCATCAGTAACTCTTCTGAGCTAAACATAACCCTAACACTACTGGATTCCTTCAATACACAAGCATCCTTCAGGAACTGGTAGTGTATTAAGCTTCGTTGTATGTTGGAGATCCTGGGATGAAGAAGCTAAGAAAAAGATTAGTATGCAGAACTGTTAAGGTCAAAAACAGTGAGGGGGGAGGAAAGGAGGCAGCATGGGGATGTGACAAGCTTGCCTTCCCAGTGGAAGCCTCAGTTAACACCACAGTCTTCTTAGGGTGAGGCTTCACAGACTCATTCATTCTAAGTAGAGACATGAAGTCTTTATTCCCTCAACTGCCTGTCATAGGACGCAGCTGACTTTGGGGAAGACTCTCCCTTCCATCGAGGCTGTTCCTTCGCAGAACTGACATTGGGAGGACATCTGCTGATGGTGCTCCCAATGGTGGAAGGGGAATCTGGTGGGACATCAAGCATCGGTCAGAGTCCTCACACCATAGACTGGAGAAATTGGCTGAAGCCTAGAGGATTGTAGTGCAAAACAGCAATAGATATGGGTCATTAATGAAAGAGTGAGTGAAAGGGAACTTGCTCTGGGAGCAAGTTGGCATGGAGAGTTGTGGTGACATTGACTCTGTCATAGGTACTAAGTCAAAGTCCTACAGTGTAACAGTCACCCTCACAGCTTCAAAATGCTTCCCCTGGATCCAGGTGTCTCAGTACTGAATTACTCCCAGCACACCAACTATGTTCTTAGAAAACCAACCTCACAAGAGAATGCATGCATCCCCCATCTTCCCACCCACCCCAAAGTCCACATTGATAGATAAACTTACCCAGAATTTTGCAATCAGAAAATCTAGAAACTCTTAATTTCAACATGAATCAAAGTGTTGAATCATGTCAACAAGTGAAATTTTGTACTTTGAAATACCAGGTGGAAGAAGGGCATTGAGTCAAGGTGACTAACCCAGGTTTCTTAGGACTTTGGTGCCCAAGTCTTTTAGTTAAAGCCTTGCCTCCATGGAAATACTGCTCAGCAAGGTAGCAGGGTGAAGAACCCCCTGGTAAGTCTCACGAGAGCTCATCTCCACACAGCACCGCCATGGCCAAGCATCCTGGAGCTCAGCTTTGCAATTTTTCAGGTGAGCAAATTCTCAGCGATTTTTAATATATTGACCAAAAAGAAAGAGATAAAACCATTTTTGCTGACTTGGTATTGCTTCACTGGGGCTGAACAGGTAGAAACAATTACAACTGAATGTGAATATGAAAAGGATGAAATGACTCATCTTAATTATTCTCCAGAATGACAGTATTCAATAAGCAACATTTCTGCAAGATATTAATAGATTTCCTTCTTAAACAAGGGACAGGGGGAGGTCTTTTAAACGTGTTTGGAAAATGCTGTGCATTTTCTCTTCTGTATAGTCACTGCAGCAACTAAACCTTTTCAGTCTTGTTGAAGCGAGCAGTGCTCGAGTCAACCCCAAACCACATTTTCCCTGGAACAACCATTAACATCTTCCAAGCTCACATGTGAAGAACTCAGATTGGAAAATGCTGGTCTAATGCTAGCTGTTCTGTTTACAGATGAGCATCTTAGGTCAGGAGAAAAGGGGACTCCCAAGGTCATAGCACTTACCAAGGGCGGTTGGGATAATAGCTCTGATTCCATAGCCTTGAACTAGTATTGTCTTTTCGATCTACTAACTAAATCGGTGGGAAAGCATCAAATGGTTATTGTATATACTGGCTGTTGATTGAGGATTGATCTAAGAGACAACCTGCTTACAGAATTTCCCTCCTTTTTTATCTTATCCTTGTGATTTACTGAGGGCTTTTAAATTTTAGAGCTACACAGGGTTTTCCTCTTGAGAAGGTACTTCCAACTTGGGTGTGTTGGGATATGGAGACAAATTAGGGCTAACTATATCCAATTTAGTAAGGAAAATGTGCCTACACTTTTATAGACTATCTATGTGTGCCCTTTATGGAATTTTGAAATTTCTTCTGGGAAGCTAAATAATTAATTGGAGATGGGACCTCATAGAGGAAAGAGAAATAGGAGAAGCAAGTGGCACCATAGCAATGTGGCTGCAGACCAGGTTTCAGGGAAAGAAACCCCCAAGAGAGGGACTCCCTGTGTCCTTTGTCATTGATGTGCTGAGGCTGCAATGTCCCTCAAAGATCCTCACTTCTTCCACCCCAGCCCCACTGCCAAGACCTTTTAATGACGAATAATGAAGAGCGCAGAGCTCCAGCCTTGAAGCACACTGCCTTGGAATATGAAGTGGAAGCCAGATCCACATTTGGAGTGCAAAGCACCTTAAGGAGTGAGGGTAGAGCTGCCTGGAGAGGTGATGCTGGGAAACCAGAGGGGATCAAAAGGGAACTGGAATCAGAATTGGGAGCAAGGGGATGACAAAGCACAACCACATCTGTAAGCATCTGCTCCTACTGCTCCTACTCAGGAGGGTGCAGGTATTTGGAGAAAGGACTGAGCATCTCCATTCAAGGTAGGATGGAGCCTCAAATTAATTTATTTGGGCATTTAGGTAAAAGATGAACCAGGGGAAAAACAGGATACTTTCGGCATAGCAGGAGATGAGCACAAGGAATATCATGTGAGAAAACCATTCAACATGGCTCTGGATTTCTTCCAATTGGATTGATCATCGTTGGTTTCCTATCACCACTATCCACAGACTCCAGCCTTATTATGGTGCTGTGTGGTGTCCAATGTGAACCCAGCCCCCTCTTCATTCACCAAAGCAGTACGCCCCAAGGTTATTGAATTCTAGACTCATCCTTCCTACCCCCTGACTGGAATATCTTTAGAATTAAGTGGCAAGACCAGTGGAGAATAGACCTCAAGCACAAAGAAAATGTCAATACTTAATGTTCAGCATCAAAATGTCAGAGATATCTTGTCTTTTTTTTTTTTTTTTTGATTCAAGAGAGTGACAGTCTTGGAATTCACCTGACACTCCATAGTAGGGCCTCCTATTCAGATTTAAGTTTTTATTTCTACTTACCCTGGATTTTCTTCAGTCACTACATCTCTCTCTACCTCTCAGCATTTTTCTTATAAATCTAGTCAACTTACAGCAGCATGCTAATGTGGCCAGTTCCTGGTGGTGACTCCTATACCTGTATTTGAACACTTATCCACCATTCATGGGCAGACCCTTGCCGCAGCAAAGTGCAATACCCTCGATGTAGACTTTGTAGTAGTCCAGTCTTCAGACTCATCCTGTCTTAAAAGTGGAATGAGAAAAATGGGTATTTGTTTTCTAAATGATCATTCTTACTTTATGTGCCAGCCCCACATGCAGCTTACAAGACCCAGTCAACTGGAACCCAGTGAGGATGAGGTTTTCTAGGTGTGAGCTGTGTACTCCCCGGCCTTCAGAAGTTCCTGTTTGTGGTAATTTCTGTGGTTACTCTAGCCCGTCCCTTTCTAAGCAGCAAGACATAAAACCCTTCTTGACAGCATTTTCCCAGGCAATCTTTCATTCAGAGAATATGTCCCAGGGGTACCTAACCACCAGAGACCAGAGTCTCATGTGCCCCAATAACATGGTTCATGGGCATTGGGTTTTGCCTTGCCTCCTTCCCACAAATCAAGGTACTCTAAAGAGCATGCCACAGAAACTAGCTAGGAAGTCAGAAGGTTGCATTTGTAGTTGATGTACTCAGCATCATTATTACTTGTTGCCCCTCACCAACCAGGCTTGAGAGTCATCAGCTAATAATGACATTGCTAGACTCAGTCATCCTTGATGGTATTTACTATCCTTTATGGAAGCACCTCTGTTTGGGAAACAAAGCTGCCACATCCCTCGTCATCTACATTCTAGAAGAGAAAGGTTACAGCCATTGATGACATTTGCCAAAATTTGTGTACAAATACTCAAAATTCTGAAACTGGAAAGCTGAAATTATTGAATTACTAAATATTTGAATTGAATGTGAGTGTGTGGCTTATTTTGTTTTTACGGAGGAATGAATGCAAGGAGTTATGCTTAAAAGGTGTGTCTGCTGAAATGTTTTGTAACTTAGCCAAGTTGAGTAACATAACATTGTGTCTTCTCTCTAGATAGAAAAGCAAAGACAATACACAGAGCTATAGACCTGAGGGATAATCCGGGATTAAATGCTGAGGACAATGCAGAGGAAATGTGAATCTGCAGAAACCATTCTCCAACTTCCTTTAGCTGCAAAGAGAGAATCTTTTTCTTAGGAAGTGAGGAGAGGGGATTGCATTTGTGCAAAGGCTGCTTTAAAGACCAAAATGTGTCACATTCTAAGGGGAATTTTTTTTCTTGTTTTATTAACCCTTTAGAATTAATGGAAACATTTCTAAATCAATAACTCATCAATCCACTAGACCAGAAATTGGCAAATATTTCTATATAGTCAGAGGGTAAATGTTTCTAGACTTCTGAGAAATATACTCTGTACAACTACTGAACCACTGTACCAGGAAAGAGCCTCAGACAATACACTAACAAAAGAGTATGACTGTATTACAATAAAACTTTATTGACAAAAGCAAACCAAAAGAAGGAGCTGGATTTGTCTTAGAGATGGTAGTAGTTAGCAGACCCTATCCTAAACCATACATTTTATCAGGAGAGAACCTCGATTCCCAACACCTGGTACATTGTAGACATCCGATAAATATTTTTCAATTAATTCTTAAAATTTATTTATTTTTATAGAAGCAATTGGTTTACAACATGTATAATTCAGAGACCCAGAATCACACCACCTCAAATATATGTCTTCATACTATACCTACCAACATGGTACCTACAATCCTTTGTCATGATCTCTTATGCTCCACTTCTCATTATGATTTCCCCCCTTCATCTTCAATTTCACAGTTAGCTTCCCAGGGTTTGTTGCTGGTTTGGCTTTATCTGACCCTTTATTTTTTATTAGTTCTCTGTATTTCACTTCTAAGTGAAAACAATGGTACTTGTGTTTCTCCTTCTGAATTGCTTTTTGTGAGTTTTATCTCTTTCAGCTCTATCCAACTTGTTGCAAATGGCAGGAATTCATCTTTATTTTTATGGCTGAGTTGTATTGCCTTCTATGTATAGGCTACATTTTTATGATCTACTCCTTTGTCTTTGGGCATTTAGGTTGCTTCCACAACTTGGCTATTGTAAATAGTGCTGCAATGAACATAGAGTGCATATGTTCATTGGAATTAGTGCTTTGTTATTCTTCAGGTGATGCCTAGGAGTGGGATTACTCTTAGTGGAATCACCTGGTAGATCTATTTTTAATATTTTGCAAAGTTTCATACTGCTTTCCATAGAGGCTAGACTAGTCCTATAGCCCCAGCAACATTGTACAAGGGTTCTTTTTCTCCACACCTCACCAACACTTGTCATTTTTAGTCTTTTTTTGATATGGGTCATTCTCACATGTGTGAGATGCTATCTCATTGAATGATTAATTTTTTAAATGGGATGATGACCTTATCTCTACCATTGGGTATGTCATTTCATCTATTAGAGCTTCAGTTTTATTAACTATAAAATTAAAAAAATAATGGAAATGAAAAAGTAATCATGATCCTGCCTATTTTCTGAGATATAATGATTTAAGTGAACAAAGAATTTCAACATTTATTGAGCACTAAGTGCATTTTATGTTTATTCCCTCTTTTAATCCTCAGACAGGGAACCAAGCACATAGAGAGTTCAGTTAAGGTCACATTGTAATGGATAGGCCTAAGATTCAAACTTAAATCTACCCAGTGGATCATAACACACTGCTCTGTTTTCCCTAAATGTGGAAATTGAAACGAGCTATTACCAGGATTTTTATTGTTTCACTTTTATAAGTTCTGGGAGTGGTTGGCTCCCTATGACCAACAACCTTTTATACTTCAAATTTTGACTTTTTATACACTCCTCTTGACTTTGTATGATCTGCCACCAGCATTGGGAAACAAATGAGCATATGCAATAACTTACATTAGGTTCTTTTTGTGCAAGAAATGCTGATAAATTAAACAAAAAGGGGAAGATATTCACTAGAAAATCACTAGAATAATATCTCATAGAAATAAGAAAGAGCAAACAGGGCCCTAGGATTAGGAAGCGTGTAGCAGGAATCCGGGATAATGATAGTGAAACAATTGCTGAAACCACCTCCTGTGTCTAAGTGTCTCAAGTCATGTTTCAAATTCCCAGGAAAGAGAATTTCCTATGTCCCACGACACCAGGCATTTCCCTTTTCATCTGTTGTGACCAAGGAACAAAACTGGTAGCAGTGTTACAACCATAGATGGAATGGAACCATCAATCAGGCAGCCACCTCTGTAGCTCTACCCTTGGTGGAATTACCATAAGCCAAATTTCCACACCACATTCTGTTTCTAATTGACTCTACTTGCCCAGTTGTGATGTTTTTAACTTGAAAATAAGATAAGTAGACTCTTCATGTGTCTTCTAATTCTCTGTGATAGGTTCCAAATGCACAAATTGTGGCTAGAAGTTCTAAATGTTTCTGCTTGCTCGTATTAAACCTTCCCCTCTTTCTCTATATTCTCCACTTGCTCTCTCATCACTTGTATCTTTAAGCTTTTGTTAGCATGAATTGTTGATGTCTCTAATCTTTGATCAGTCCTGCTTATGCACCTACTATTCTAATAAACATGTCAGTAGCAAAACCATCATGCTTGCTCATTTGAAGGTTAACCATAGCAATGTAATTCATCCCCAACATCTGTTTTACAACATTTCTGGCTAACCATGTAACCTCAGAGTCAGGACTATTTAACTGCAAAAGAAATAGGTTGTTCTTGATAGTTTTGTTTTACAACCATATTCTTAATGTTATGTCTACAATAATTTCTAGGACCTAACTGTAATTTCTAGTCAACTCACTAACAGAATGACTGCTAAACAGATGACTGTCCTTTTTGAGCAGAGTGGTCTTGTTTCCATCACAGGATAGTCTGAGTCTTTGGGAAAGTAATCAGATAAATGTTAAGTATGGACAACTGGAAAATCTGTTTTTACTACCACTTTTTCCTTTTCCTAAACTTGTATTTGCATTTCTCCATTCAGTACTTACTCTCCTCAATCTAGAACAACCTGTTCCTTTTGATAAACTAACAGCTTCCACCTTGTACCAGGAAACAGAGATGCAGAGAAAGCATAGAACTTATTTGCAACACATGATCTAGAGTTAGAGAATCAAGTCTTAGCTATTTCCATTCATGGGATTCTGTACAGATCAGCTATTGGTATTTTCCCTTCAGATCTTTTAGGTATTAGACCAAAAATGAAAATATTTCCAACTAATAATAATCACTTTAACCTGTGAACTTAAGCTAATTTCTGACCTTTACAAATATTATCTCATTAGGTTCTTCCTAAAACTGTAGGTCCATGTTACAGATGAAGTAACCAAGGTTGCTAAAAGTTAAGCAACTTAACTATACTGATACTGAGTGTCAGCCTTAGTTCTGTTAGTCGATAAAGGAAAACAGAGTTTGAAGAGAAGGGAAGAAGTTTAATTTGTCAACAAAGTGAGGAGGGCAGAAGATTCATGTCTAGAAGACCATCTCCCACTCTTTGGCAGCACAGAGGGGTATTTATCCAGAGTTAGAGAGAGTAGAATGGGGAAGTGGGCAAGTTCAAATGTGTCCATCCTTGCAAAACAAGAGTCTGGAGGTCTCAGTGGATGCCAGTGGGATTTCACCATCACCTGGTGGTCGGCAATTCAGATGTTATATTCTCAGTGATACTCTTTTCCTTTGGAATGTGAGAAAACAAAGTTGTGAAGCCTAGATGGTTAAAAAGGGAAATGAGAAAGCTTATCTGGTGGGACAGAGAGACAAGTCCTTCATTGCTGTTTCAACACCACATAGCAAATCTGCATGAGTACCAAGTCTTTGCAGCTTTCTTTTTCTTACCTGGTGACTTGCCTTGGTCATGACCATTCAAAAATTTGTTAACTTTTCTCCCATGATACTATGATGTATGATTCTATAACCACTGTCCCCCCATCCAGCCAAAAATCATGTATCTAATTATATCATGGAAATCAATGAATAAATAGAATTTTTTTCTTTTCTTCATATTTATTGCTTTCCTTAGTATGTGCCAGTGCTGTGCAAGGCTTTAGGACAGGAATGAATGAACTCATGCATGGATTTTGGAGGGCAAAACACTAAAAAAGAGGAGGAAAGGAGAGAGTAAAGATGAAAGACAGTAACGACTATCCAAAAATTACAAAGTGTTAGTTCTATATGGAAATAGAATGTAATCAAAATTTATGTATAAACTTTAAAGAATTACTTCACACTATAAAATTTATCCTTAAGGAAAAGAAACGCCTATGTTTATTTTGGATAGGATTTTCTAAGCTATGGGTTCTGTGTAGAAATGTAAAAAATTCCGTACAAAAATCCAAAACATTCATAGCACACTGTTAATACATTCATTTCTATTAACCAATTGCAAACTCCACCACTGTTACCATGTCTTGAAAATCATGGTAGTCAAGGAATGGGAGTCACTTAAAATCCAAACAAGAGTACAAATTATTAAAAAGAAAATAAATTGTGTCTTCAAGACTGGGATGTATTTATGGAAAGTTAAAGCAATATTAGTCAAAGAAGAAATACTGTATCCTCTGCTACCTAGCCTGGTTGAATGCTAACTCTAGAGAGTAGAATTTCACTACAGCAAATACCACAGCAAAAACTTCAGAATTTGACTAGGTTTCTTTTTCAACAATAGGGAAACCATCAATCCTGCTGATAGAATCTAGGGGAGAAGTTAGTGCAATTTAACTTGTATTTTAACCTGAGTAACAAAGAAAGCACTGAGGTATAAGAATAATAAAATCTTATTTTTCCCTTTAGACTTGTTATTGACCAAAATAATGATCCAAAATGACCAAGATTAAATCAACTTGAATTTTTAAGCCCTTTCCCAGGGTTAATTTTAACTAAAATTATTTTTGAGCCACTAGATGTCTTTTTTCTTCATGTTTGTATGATTTTGTTTTGTTTCCTTCAAATTGATGTTCCCTTTGCTCATTCCACTTATGCCAGGTTTGGGAGGGGAACCCGTCTATAATTCTGCAAGATGGTTGATAGCTGTGTTTTGGTTGATTAGGATGAGTTTCCGAGACAGCATCCAAACATGTTGGTGCATCTCTCAGTTAAACCTTCAAATCCATAAAGGTAGCGCTCATCACTAAAACAACAGACCATAAAGTTTGCTTTATGTGAGGAGATTTATTTCTTTATTTGTACTCAAACACCACCATAAAGGTTTATCTTCTGATCAGAGAAAGAAAATAAACAAAGAAACAAAGGTTTTCTCGAAAGAGTGTAGGAGCCAAATTAACAAGCTCTTTGTTCTTCCCAGGTTAAGAAATAGGAGGAAGAATAAAAGTAGAACTAGACTTGAAGAGGCTTCATGCTATTTTATGTTACTTTCATCTCCGATGAGCAAACTTCAGTGTGTGTTTAAAATCTTGAGGATTTATATTATTAACCAAACAAGAATTTTTACAATCAGGGAACATTTGTCTGGTTTCCCCCTCGCCTCCTCCCTTCCCACCCATCCCCCCAACCAGCACACACAATTTTTGTAGAATATTTTGTTGGCTATAATTAAACTATGTGTGTTAATTAGGATTAGATTTTAAATGCACTGCTTGGGAAGTTGAAAAATACAGGATCTGAATGAGCCCAAATTGAGATGACACTTGAATTTTCGCAGATGTTTCCATAATCCTAATTTCAAATTGATTGTACTTCCTGAACAGTGAGAAGCCATTTTCAGTTATTTATTCAGACGTGTGCACTACTTTTCCCTCTGCCAGTGGGTAGAAAATGTCTAGCACTTTCGTTAACTCCTTCAAATAAGCTGATTTCCGAAGCTGCTCTGAATGGGAGGGAAGCCCAGTAAGACCCACCTGCTTTCAGGGTGGCCTCAGAGTCCAGGCCTGGGCACAAGCGGAACCTGGATTCCAGCAACTTCCCTCTTGCCTGCCTCTTCACGATGGCTTCAGCTGGCTTCTGACATCCCTGGTTCAACAGGCCAGGGGGAAAGCAAAGAGAGGAAGAAAGAACTTTCCAAAGGATTGGCTCCCAGCAGCTCATCATGTGCGACCCTCGACGCAGCCACAAAGACGTGCAGTGTAAACGCTACATAAACCCGGGCTCTGGCCCTAACAGCAGGGCCACCTGTAAAACACATTCCCAAATAAATGGCCTGTAAAAACAACGAGCCCCCGCCAAATGGAAGTGTGTCGACACCAAGCGGCATGTCAGCTAAAGCTGAACGCCCAGCCTGGAGAAAGGGTGGCCTTCTCTTTGCAGATGGGAGTTTGCTGTTGTTTCACTCCACGTTTTATTTTATGTTCAATCCCAGAACCCAGAAAGTCTTCAGAAATCCTGCCTTGGAAGCAACCCCATTGCCCTGACAAGTCTCCTGTGTGATTGTAATTCCTTGCAGCTTTCCCGTGAGGGGGGCCTGTGCTGAATTAGAGGCATCGTGCCTTCTTCCACCTGTAACGATTTCCCACTCAACTGTAAGACAATGGCTATGATTGATCTAATGAGGGACTGGAAAAGCCAGCTGATTGCTATAAATAGTTGAAAGCAAAAACTTGTGCTTGGCTTCCCAAAGAATTTCTCATCAACTCTGGTACCCTAACCTAAATAGGTAAGCTGCCTCGTGGCAAATTAGGTGAGCCACTTCAGCTTTTTCTTGGTGGGAGTTCATACGGAGGCCACGGGCAAAATTGTAGCAGAGTGAAATGACGAATGGAATATTCACATTTTAAAGCAACAGCCGCATGGCATTCTAGATGCCCCATGAAAAGCAGAATGCTCCTTCTTTTTCTTAAAACAGAGAGCAGTTTGTATCAAGGCAGTAGTTGTACATGAGACGAGAGAGTCGGGGTGTTTTATGCCTAGAGTTGTTTTTTAAATATTTGAAGTCCAGTGGAAATAGCCTTTGTGCCTTCATTTGTTAAAGAAAATAGCACACTGCAAAGGTACATAAAAGTAATTCACATAATGTCCCTGAAAATCGTACCTTTTTTCCTCACTGCCTCCTTTAGGACTGTTTCTTAACCCTGAGTGCACATTAGAAACACCTGACCCCCAGACCGCACCGTCCCCACCCCATCAATTATACCAACATGTCAGCGCTAGGAATCCAGGAATGACACTTTTAAAGCTCCCCGGGTGATTCTAATGGGCAGCCAAACTTGAGAACGAGTTATTGGACTAGAAGGTCTCCAATTATAGCATTGAGCAATGTTCTCCTCCTAAGCGATATGCAGAAGAAAAAGAATAGACTTAAATGGTCTCTAGCCCCTCCCTCTTGCCCTGTGAGTTATTGAAGCATTGACAAGCTGAACTTGCTCTTGGTTACTGCTATTGCCCCTTCCTCTGGGGGGTGCTGCAACCCCTTGGAACTGTTGATCAAGAAAGTTGAAGGAATTTGCTGAGGGCCACTAGGTGGGAAGTGGCAGAACAGACTTCAAGTTAGACCCATGCTTACAAAGATATGAAATAATTACCTATATAATAAAGTATAAAAAAATTAGACCCATGTTCCCCCCTCCCCCTCCCCCTCCTCTCTGTTCCCCCTCCGCCTCCCCCTACCCTCCTCCCCCCATTCCACCATGTTTGGAGTAGTGGAAGCATGAAAGGTTAATGGTTGGGTAGCCTGAGACAGGCCCAATGCAACACATTTTTTTTTTGACTGTTTGACTCATGCAGAAATCTAAAAATGTGAACATCTGCGGGCCTGTATAGTGAGTGTGTGATCTCCACGCCAACTTAATCCCAACCACTCCTGAGCGTCTGCACATGGAGCACATTTTCACCGTTTACACTAAAAGCTTGGCCTCTGCTGCCATGTGAATTCACACCCCTGTGTGAAGAAGCAAGGTGGCTTTTAAAATTATGGAGAAGTCACAAAAGCATAAACACTGCCATGTATTTCTACCCATTACCCAGACTACAATTACCCCTGCCTATTTGAAACGCTTCTCCTTATTAATTTCTTTCAGTTATTCACTCATTCATTCATTCACTTAATGCGTTTCTGCTAGATTGAGAGCATTTTATAAGTAGGAGACGATCCAAAAGGATGGAATTTCAGGTCTATGTTCCATGACGTGCCAGACATTTTGAGTATTTTGCAGACTTTATTTCTGTTACTATTTAACCCCTTCAGCAACCGCTCTGACACTGCCTGTATTAGTGTTTCGCTGATGCCGCAAACTGAGATATGAGAAGCTGGGGTAATTTCGTTCCTTCACTTAACACACAGGAATGCAAAACTGCTAGAGGTTATTACAGATCCCGGTGTCCCAGGAGTATGAACAAGACGGACAAGTTGCCCATCTTCCACTTTGGATGTGCTGAAGTCATCACCTATCAACTTGTAAGAGCTGATGATTAAGATTTCAGGGATTTTGCAAGACCAGTTGTTAAACTATCAGTAACTTGAAATCAGTCATTTCGGGAATATTTGCAGCATGTAAATCAACTGAAATCGCCTACAGGATTTTTTTTTTTTTTGAGAGTCAACTTACAACAATTTTTGAAGACTCAAAATTTTAGTCCAAGCTTGTTTGCCTCTGAAACCAGAGTCATTTTCCCTCTAACTGAACAGGGAAATCTCTACCCTCAAGACCTTGTAACTTAGGGAGAGAAAAACATCAGACACTAAGGTCCTAAGTTGCCATCTGAGTTTCCTTCTCTGTGAAAAGGAAGGAAAATAACATGTGATTGAATTAACTGATGTTTACATTGGTCAATCTATACAAAGGGGACAAAAATGTTTGACTTCTTAAGAACCTACAAGTGAGTTATGATTATTTTAAAAGATAGGCAGAGCAAATCAATGTGTGTACACATGTTTGTACCTGAGAGGAAAAGAGAAGACTTCAAGGGCATGAGAGGGAGAATATTTTCTTTCATCTTCTTCTATCTTGTGGTATTGTATTAAAAGCTCACAGTGGTTCAAAGAATTTCAGAAACTTATTTGTCTATGGCTATTTTCATTATAGTGGTAGAGGGAAACTGCTGGGTCAGGCTAAAGATTCATTTGAATCCAAAAGTGTATCTAATTATGTAGCTACATCCAAGGATAAGTTCACCAAGACCCCCAGACATGAAAAACACAACAGCTTGGTGTCTGCCAGTATTCAAAGGCTGACCTGCCTGTCTGCCAACATGCTGTCAAAATCAGGGCACAGCCACACCATATACCATTTTTCTGTGTTCTTTGAAAACAGGCATTTTCAGTGTTTAAACCTGTTAAAGACTTACAATCAGCATTGCTGGTTTGTTATTTTTTTTTTTCTTTATTTTTTTGACTTACATTCAAATCATAGCACCTTTTGCTAAGGAGCCAGGTTATTACGTGGCCACTGAAATATATAAATATTGTTATTATTCAAAGTTATTTATCTGGTGAGAACAATTCTCATACATGGAGAGTTTTGAGGGGAAGAGGGGAGTCAAGGATATGAGGGTGTTTTAATCATCTATAAGGATGTGAGTCCCTGCACAAAATTTAATACCAGGAGCATATTTATGTTTCAGTGAAAATGCAATGAAGATAAAGATTTATTTTTAAAAGTCACATATAGTTATTCTAAGTTATTAAGAATTAAGACTTGAGTTATGTATCTAGATACAGTCATGCAATTTGTAGACTGAAGATTGAAAGTCTTACAGTGGCTAATAAAGTTACTCAATCTTTGATCCACCAAGATCAGCAAAAATGGCAACTTGGACTATCCCAGAATTTAAGTCTATAAAGGGTTAGCGTGTCAGATTTAGTGTTGTTTATTTCGTTAGATGTCAGATTAAACAGTCATTAGTTCAATCAAGTTACTTAATATTATTACTTTGTATAAAATGCTTCATAACCTCAATGCACATCAACGTGTATAATTTAAACCAAAATCATTACTTTCCAATATTTGGGGACCTTGATAGGAAATCAAGATGCCATCCAGTCTAGCCAGCTAGATTAAAATTTCTCTTCTTCCTTCTCTGGAGACTGCTTTCCCTCAGCTTTTGTCAAAGATTTTGTCAAAATTTTAGACTAAATAGATATGTGGTATCTATTAATGGTCTAGAATAAATTATTCTGAATGCTGTAATATCCCAGTGTCCAACTGTACTGAAACTTCCTGCCCAGACTCTTAATGATATTATTCAACTCAAAGTCCAAAAGGAGGAGGAAAAGTTAATGAAATCATGTACAAAAAGGATTTAAACTAAGTTGAAGAAACTTTGGAAGAATGACATAAAGTCTTGGATTGATGACAAGCTTAATGGTGAATTTTAAAAAGCTGGAAGTTGGGGCCTCTCTGTCTTTTTCATTCCCTCTTATTCTGTCTTTTGAAATTTTCAGTCATTTGGGGAAATTTCAGCATTACAATTTTGAAGATTTTAGTTTTAGTTGCAGTTATTTTCTTAACCTTAATGCTGTAATAGTAATTTTTTTGTGTGATTTCCCCCTCCTCAGACTCAAGTAAATTTACCCGAGCAAAATGGTGGATACCTGGGCTCTGTGAGATGTTTTAGGGTTCAAGAAAAACCTTCCATAAGTTTCTATTCTGAGACAGATGGCACATCATATACTGAAGAGTAAATAATTCACACACATAATGGTGGACATTTACTTAACCAAATTAAGAACTCCAAAAAACAAATTTTATTATATTTTATATTCAATTTTTGGGTGGTAAGTCATAGAAAAGCTGGGAAAGTCGCTACTAGTCTAAATGGGAATGACAGATTAGTATCCAGCTTCATTTTTCTTACTTTTTAAAAAACATTAAGAATATTTCTGCAGAATCAGAACATATAGATCCTAAACAAATTAGCAAGTAGTAGACACCACTGGCTATTTACGCAGTTTTCATTTTCCTTATTTCTTGCTGTCAATTTCCTGTGTTTTTCATGTTGGCTATAAACTCTGATCTGGGGAGTTAATTTTTATTGATTTGACCCCTTGCATTTTTCTGATTACTGGTCTAGGGACAGGTGGGTGACATACTTCTGATCCATGACATGTATTGGGACTCCAGTTTCCTGAATTACGGTAGACTCTTTAATGAAAGAAAGAATAGTGCAAGCAGAAAGCACATGTCCCATCAACCTCCCAACCCCTGGGTCATGATTATTTTGAGACTTTACATCCATTTTCAACCATATGAAAAAAATATAAAAAATATGCTGTGGGTAGTTGTACCCCCCAAATCAGAAACTGCTACATCTTTTATGGCATCTCTAGACTCCTCCACGAACCATGGAATTCCTGCCTCCAAATTTTCACTTATTCTTTTATTAATTGATTTAATAATTTTTAACTGTTAGTCATCTCAACTACAACTTACAGTAAAAATAATAATAGTATTATTTGGAAAGTACCTAGCATACAGCATGCCCACAATAGATTTTTTTAATTTAAATAATTTATTTATATATAGACATATATATTTCACATCATTGTGATCCAAAACTGGTAGCCTCAGATGCACAGTATAAAACTTAAACTTAAACTAGCTGAATAGTTTATCTGGAATAGGTCCCAAAGACGAACACACTGCGCTTATTTGCTTATTAGCCACATCTGGGTATCTGCTTTGGTTCGTGGGCTGATTTTCCAAAGTGTTTCGATATCTGTCTTGAAACAACAGATTCCTGAGTTCTTGTTTCCCCACCATCCCCCACCACTACCACAATGCTGGTCATGCTTTATCAGACCAATTCTCATTCTTGATCATCACTGTAAACCACTAGTCACCAGTATCTTCTTCCCCTGCTTCCTTCTACCTCTGAGAACAACTATGTTAAAATGGAATAAGCAGGAATCTGGCAGGATAAGAGAAATGGAAAAGGAACAGAGGTCTGAATAAGCCATCAGCTGGCTAATCCATCTCTGAATAATTCATTAACTGACTAATCCAACCCTACTATCCTTACTATACATCTAGGAAAACAAAAAGCACCTCAGGCAGCGAGACTTTCTACTTCCAGTGAGCTCCAATATCGCAAGGCAAAATCGAGAATTTCTCCTGCGGTCATCATATCCTTGGCCTTGCAAGGCCTTGCAACCTTTCAGCTATCTATTCTTCTCATGATTTCACTAACTCTGCAGTAATATACTTCCGGCAGAGGAAACAAAACATCAAAGAATGCAAAGGAAATAAAGTCAATAGAATTAAGTCTCCACTGTTGCCAGGAAGAGTATCTTCATTGTTAAGAAAAAAGACATGAAAATAACACATTTGAAAATCTGATTCTAGATCTCCCCTTCTCAAGAACACAAGTATGCATTCTCAGCCTATGTGTGAGATGTATGTATCTATGTATCTATTCTCAGTGTGAGATCACATAGTAAAGATGCCTGGTGATTGAAAAGAAAAATGGAACTGCACCTCTGTAAACCTGGAAGGGAAGGATGGGTAAGTATCAGTATTATCTGCTACTGTGCTCCTTATCTGCCTTTGAGATAGGAAGTCTACATCTTAGGGAGAAAACCGTTTAGGCCATGCCATTATTTGTTGAGTTACAATAATCTTGAGGTATATTCTCCCTTGAGTGAGAAAGATAGCACCAATGGAATGAGAGTTGATGTGGTATATGCCTTTCATGCTTATTTTTTCACTCTCCATCAATCTTATACTGAGTATCAGCTCAAGGCTGGATGCTGGGCTCAGCATAAGGACTCAGAGAAGAATCAGGCAAGGTCTCTGCCCATGAATGTTCACAGATTGGGGTACAAGATCATTCACCTTGGAGCAATGAATCGATCATATGTGGGCACTGTGATTCAACATAAACCACACAGAAGTCCACCGAATACTGTGGCTAGAAAAATTCAAGAGCCATCAGTGAAGGAGAAAAGGAAGATAATAAAAGATTTAAAAGGTTTATCATATGGTTTGCCTCTCTCTAATTAAGGAGCTGGTCACTCAAGCTATGCCACCACTTAGGAGAGGTGCTTGCCTCTTAGGAGAGGTGCTTAATAACATTTGTTAAATGGGTAAATGAGTCCTCTCTATGCAAATACATTTTTTAAAAAGTGTAAATGCATTTGTGAGAGGAGGGGATCAGATGACAAAGTCACCCAACCTCTAGTTCATCTCCTTGCCATACATAGTAATGAAATAAAGTCTTTCATCATTGACCTGGATAGTACATTATTATTCACACTTTGAGGTGCTTGTCAGCATGTTTAGACTTGCTTCATACATATTAATAAGACTTTTTAGGTAAATAGTTTGTTGACATATAACCTACAGGCACAAAAGTGCACAAATATGAGTACAACTTAGTATTTTTACCATATAATCATGTCTGGTTAACCACCATCTTGACTAAGAAGTAGAGATTGCTAGCATCCATGTGTCTATATGTTACTTTAATCACCACACTCCCTCAACTATCCAATACAGACACACACACATAAACACACATACACAAACATAAAAACACACATATACACATGATGCTATACTGATATTTACTCCTACAGACTATTTTTGCCAGTTTTTGAGTTCTATATAATTACCTGTGCTCTTTCTTTCCCCTTATTTCTTTCATGTGGAATGCAGAAGCAGGTAAAGGGATGGAGCTTCAGATAAGAACACCTCCTATCTCTATAGCCCCCTCTGGCACACTAGAGGTTGGGCAACAGCACATCTCTCACTGTTAACCTAGCTTCCTAACCTCTTTGGAATGACCCAAGAGACATATGACCTATTAGTAATGTCTTGTTGCTCCCAAAGGTAAATTCTCCTGTTATCCCACATCCCCATCTTCCCTGCTACATGTCACGTACACTTTGCTACTTCCTCATTACATCATTGTAACATTTTCTTGCTGGGTTATATAGAGAACTTCACAATTTCATTAAAGTTGGACCTGGACATGCTTCCCAGGATGCCCGTTCTGTGAGCTAACCTCACAGATCACCATCAATCTCTTACATCTCAATTTCTCCTTCACTCCACACCTGACTCCTAACACTTTCACTCCATATTTATGAAATAAACAAAAACTACTCATCATATGTTGAACTCTATTCAAAAATGCAAAACGACTTACTAAAGTGACTTCACTAATTTACATTTTTATTAGTGGTAAATGAAAATTCCAACTGGTCCTTGCCAACATTTAATATTGTCAGTTTTTGCTTTGTTCTGTTGTATTAGCCATCTTGATAGACACATGATTATTTATTGTGCTTTTCTTTTGTTTTCCCTTAAGATTAACTGCATTGAATAACTTTTGACATGTACATTATGCCACTTAGGTAATGCCTACTGTAAAAAATCTCAAAATCTTTGACCATTTTAAAATTGGGTTATCTCAATAACTCAGGATTTCATTATATATTTGAGATTAGTCCTTTGTCATATTTTTGCATTACCTTCTGACTTTCTTAAAGGAGTCTTCTAATGAAGAGAAATTCTTCATTTTAATGAAGCAGAATGTGAGTCTTTTTATATGATTCATTCTCTTGTGTCTTATTTGAGAAATCTTTGCTTGCTCCAGGTTTATAAAAATATTATGTTTTGTCCTAGAACTATAATTCCCAATAGGGTTGACACTATTGTGCATGAGTACTTAAATTTACATTGATGAGAGCTAAGTAAACTTAAAATATGTTTTACTCAATTGCTCAATTTATATTAAATGGTCATAGTCAATAGTGGTAAGAGGCTGATGGCTGACGACTAGCAGAGAGTGACATTGCCATTCTTACAGAAAGTTCTATCAGAGGACTGGATAGCCCTATCCAGCCCTCTAGCAGTCTTCTTATTTTAGCTTTTATATTGGTGTCTACCCAGACTCGTTTTGTTTTCTGGTTTTGGGGTTTGTTTGTTTTTTTTATAATGTGAAGTAGGACCATTAAATCTTTTATTGGGCCCCCAGTAGAATATTTGGCAAACAGGAACATTTACATGAGCAAAAATATAAATTTTTATTGTGTGACAACATTAAGATTTTCTGTGTCTGCTTTAGCAGCTGGTATCACAGTTTGAGTGGATAGAGTCTGTGGTGCTAGTCTTCCTATTATATCCTTTCTTAACCTTCAATTTCAGTGCATGATTTCTTTGGGATAGGAATTCTAATTTGTATCCTGCTTCTCTTTCCTTTCCAAAAGTTCATTTTATGAACTGCCTTTGGAATACCATTTTCAGGCTTCCCTTCCACCCTTGAATCTTTGATATATGAAGTACAGAGTTTCACTTTCATGGGATAGGATATTCTTTATTGAGTATCTATAGTATGCAAACTACTCTCAACCCTTGTCTTAACTCTTCATCACCAGATTTTATAAGATTACTTTCCCACATTTCCTTAACCTGATTAGTCTCACAAAATATCACCTGCTCTTTGTAGACAAGCCCATGCTCCTACAGAATTTAGAGGTTGGAGAATAATTCCAAGATCTGCCTTTCAAATTGTAAGCTGCCATGAACTAGAGGCACTAAAGAGTTACTATTCTGTACTTACAATGTGGGACTATACAAAAAGAGAAATTTCATTTATCTTTAGGGGTCTGCATGGTAGAGGAGGGTAACCCCTTGTATCAATGCTAGAACAGAGTTTCTGGTGACTCATTGGGCTCAGACAATTATATGAAGTTGACTCTAACAGGTGACACATAATGGTGGGTCACAAGAGAGGTGACAGTCAAATATGAAACTGATATCTGTCTTTAGTATCTTAGGTTATGTTCCCCAGAAGTGACTCTGAAATTAGGATCAGTGTATAAGGAATTGATTAAGGAAATGCCAGGGGAAGGTGAAAACGTGAGGGAGGAGAGGTCGTCACCAACTGAAGGAACAATTTCAAAAAAAGTCCAGCCTTGTTCTTATCTCACAAAGTAGTTTGGGAGCAAAAATAACCCAATTAAAGACAAGTGAGCTGAGGTTTATGCTCCTGTATTCATCAGTTAGTCATTGGATAAATGCTGCTGTTGATAGGAGAAGAGAAGCAGGGACTAATTCAGGACAAAACTCCAAGGCACAGCCCACAAACTCTTCAAGTGGACCAACTGGCTTGAGAATCCTCCTAAAGTGAATCGCTCAGTGGGACAGGTCACTAGGAACAAAGCAAACAGAAGCTGAGGGAGAAAAGGGCCGCTGAACCAGAATAAGACCCTTGTGATCTAAGAGGAGCATCTCAGCGTCTACATGTCAGCTTTCTGGAGCAAGGACAAGCCTCTGAAAGACAATAACGCCAGAGGACAGGAATCAATTACACTTAGAAACAGCTCGTGATGAGGCTGATAGTCCAGCCTTCCTCTTTACTGACCCATCACACCAAGCATGCTTGCAACAGACACATTAGATGAGCTCTCTGATTGACTTCATCAAGTAAATTCCCCAAAACTTCCTCTGCACATTCCTTCACTCATTCTCAAGTATTGAATATTCATGTTCAATGAATAAGAAATCTAAATATTTAAATATCACCATGGGTCAAACACCGCTCAGGGAATAAAATGACCAACATGGGCTCTGTCCTTATGGAGATTACAATCTACTAAATCAAGGTTCCAAACCATAAAAAGACCCTTCCTTAAGCTACCAAACTAGAAAGAGGCAGGATAACATCCCAACTGAGACACCCTGATTACTTACTAAGGACTTTAATCCAGTTGGCTCCATGGAAGATATAAACAATCAGTAGCTCATGGAAAAATAGAAGTCATGGCTATTTTATTCTTCTTCCATAAAGTGTCTTCTTGGGATGATGGGAGAGAATGATAAATTTAATTATCTTATTAGCAATTTTGAGAGAGGTGTTACTTTTTCATTAAAACATAATTATAAAAAACTGAGCAAAAATTAAAAAATCTAATTCAATTTTTGGATATAGACCACAAGGCTAAAAGACCATCTTTTACCTTTTATAAACACCTCTCCCAAGCTGTAGAAAGATTTGGTGATAGGTATATAATTTTACTGATCCTTTAGAAGCAGCTGAAATGTGGAAAAACCAGAGACTGGCTTAGAATAGATCCCCTGCCTTAGCTTCACTGGCTAAATGTGGTCATTTCAAGACAGAGTCAAGACAGATTCCCAAAGTTAATTATGTTTTCCTGTAAAATGTAGCATTAATTGTAAGTGTAGAGTATTAAAATGGAATGTATAATACACTACTCAGATGGTTTGTTGTGTTTCTTTTTTCTCCCCAAATTAGTGTATTGCACATGATGTCCCTGTAATGGTATTAATTATTTATCACTCTATGTGGAGAAAATATCAATTATAATAAAGTGTAAAAGGGTTATTAGCTTTTCTGAACAATAAATAAAGTGAAAGTTGTGAGATCAATATGATGAATATATTAAGTTAAAACTCGCTTTTGCCATACCAGTTGATAGGATTTTATGTACCAATCTCATGAAAGTGTTATAGACATTTAAAAAAGAAATATATTAAATAAAAATAAAATCTATTAAAGAAGGTAATTTTAAATATTTAATGATATAATTAAGTCTTATTAATGTAACATTCTTTATTTTTCAGATTAAAAATTCACAGGATTGTCATCCCTTTCATCTTAATCAGACACTGTGTTTGTTGTAATTATTTGTTATGTATTTTCATTAACATTTGATGAATATTAACTGTTTAAAATAAAACAGTATTTTTTGTTTTGCTGTGATGATGAGAGGACTACTTTACAGCCAGCAAATAGCCAGAAAAGAATTGGGGAGCTATTCCCCGAATTTTCCTATGCTGATAGCAGGGCACAATCTAAACAAGGTTCTTAAGTTTTGCTCTTGTTTCCAGCAGTGAAGGACCAAAGACTTGTCATGCTTGAGTAAGCTGGTATTAGCATTGGAGAACATAAGGTTCAGAGTGATACAGAACTGCATTCAAATCCACCTTCCGGTATTTCTCCTTTTTTGGGAGGGGGGACTGGTGGGAAGGCAAGTAGCTGAACTTGTCCAGCCTTGATTTTTATATGTGTACAATTGGAATCACAACAGCCTGCTTGCAAGGTAACTGTGAGAATTAGAGTAAATAGAGAGAGAGACTGACTGAGTAAATGCTCCATAAGAAAAACATAATGATTTAATGTTCTCCCATCAAGTACATGAAATGATGGAAAAGAAGGCCATCGCAGCCCTGCTGAGAGAAGCAGGTAGCCCACCCGCACCTGGGGGAGGAGACCACGCGAGACAGGTAGGATACGCTCCCTACCTGGAGCAGACTGTGGCGTCTCCCGGCTGTTGTCACGGAAACAGCCTGGGAAGGAGGCAGCCTGGCCATTTACATCTGTATGGACCCTGCCTATTCAGCCTAACTTTACCTCGGACTGAGTTGATAACGGGGGTGGGGAAGGAACCCACCTGGAGTTAACGGCGCCCATCCCAAAGCCCAAAAGCGCCGGCACCGCTATGTGGCACCGGCACAAACTCAGAACACAAGGACATTCACTACCAAAACCACATAGGCAACGTTAAATACAACTATATAGGCTTCAACATGCCTACTACTAGAGCAGTAGTCACCCAATACGTAGAGCAGATCCGAAAGGAAAACACAGGAAAAAGGAAGAACACAAACACCCAAGCAAGCCCTAAGAAAAATAACTCACCACCTAAGGATAAACAATTTGAAAG